>VDFB02281492.1:835380384-835424113 GCA_007258455.2 Sequoia sempervirens
AATTTTGTTGTTTTAAATGACATTCAAGTTTATGGTGGTTTTTTTGTTTATATGACGATATGTGATATTCTAATCCTAATTCATGCTTCTAGGTTGCATAGATATATATATATTTTTTACCTATTTTTTCTACCAATGAACCCAAAATGAACTAAATCCCCCTCCAAATTTTTTTGGCCAAACCGGTGAACTAAACCCCCAAACCTGAACCTCAAAACCCATTCCAACACTCTTCATTTTTCCTGCACAAACTTAATTGACCACCAAATTATGTTGCCCCTTGAATTTACCCATGTTTACTCCCTCAAACCTCTCTTTTTCATTCAAAACCCCCGTTTTCCCAACTAGGGCATGTCATGCCATAACATACTTTTGACCTCCCCTATCCTTGCAGACCTTTTGAACACATAAAACTCCACAATCTCACCCTATTTCCAACCTATTCTAACTTATTTTCAAGCATTTTCTTCTTTTCACCTCTTCTAGCCTTGCTTTTAAGGGGCCTCAATTTTGAATTTTCAACAGGGGCAGCGTTAGTAATCTCTTCCAATTTCCTTACTAATACTATTTTCTTATTCCTACTCCCTATCCTACTTACATTAGGCCCATATCACTGAGACATAGCCTGAACAATAGGTGGAATGGCCTATTTCAACATACTACTCTCAAACCCTTAAGGGATCGATCCAGTTGAATGTAACTCAGAGCAATTCTGCATGTTTGGGTGAGAAAGAGGACCACGCCTATCGTGAACATGCCTACTCAGATGCATTGGAATAGTCTATTTGGTCACACGAGTTGCAGAACGAAAGTCGCACCACTTTGCAACTTTCCACTGCTTCCATTTGACACTTTTTCCATCAACTGAAATCTAGACACCACCAGAAAACCACTCCAAGATAACGAAAACTGAGAGAGGTTATTGTAGAGGGTCCCATCATGATCCCATGGGATTAGATGAGAAGTTTCTAAGCATCAAAATGTCTGAGTAACCTCATGTTGAAGTTTGTAGTCATTTTTCCCTTTAGGCCCTTAAGGGATCGATCTGGTTGAACATAGCTTAGAGCAATTTCGCGTGTTTGGGTATGAAAGAGGACCATTCCTAGCATAAGCATGCCTATTAAGACATGTTGGAATAGTCCTTTTGGTCACACAAGCTACAGAATGAAAGTTGCACCACTTTGCAACTTTCCCCTACTCCCATTTGACACTTTTTTCATCAACTAAAAACTGGACACCACGAGAAAATCACTCCAAGATAATGAAAACTGAGAAAGGTTATTGTAGAGGTTCCCAACATGATCCCATCAGAGTAGACGAAAATTTTCTAAGCATCATGGTGTCTGAGTAACCTCATGCTGAAGTTTGCAACCATTTTTCCCTTTGGACCCTTAAGGGATCGATCTAGTTGAACATAGTTCAGAGTGATTCCATGTGTTTGGGTGCAAAAGAGGACCAAGCCTAGCGTAAACATGCCTATTTAGATGCATTGGAATAGTCTGTTTGGTCACACAAGTTGCAGAATGAAAGTTGCACCACTTTGCAACTTTCCACTACTTCCATTTGACACTTTTTCCATCAACTGAAAACTGGACACCACGGGAAAACCACTCTGAGATAATGAAAATTGAGAGAGCTTATTGTAGAGGGGTCTAATTCAATCCCATGGAATCATACGAGAAGTTTCTAAATATCACGGTGTCCTAGTAACCTCAAGTTGAAATTTGCAGCCATTTTCCCTTTGGACCATTAAGGGATCGATCTGGTTGAATGTAGCTCAAAGCGATTCTGCATGTTTGGGTGCAAAAGAGGACCATTCCTAGCGTAAAAATTCCTCTTCAGATGCATTGGAATAGTTCATTTGGTCACACGAGTTGCAGAACGAAAGTTGCACCACTTTGCAACTTTCCACTGCTTCCATTTGACACTTTTTTCATCAACTAAAAACTAGACACCACAGGAAAACCACTCTGAGATAATAAAAACTGAGAGAGGTTATTGTAGAGGGGTCAACATGATCCCATTGGATTAGATGATAATTTTCTAAGCATCACGATGTCTGAGTAACCTAATGCTGAAGTTTGCAGCCATTTTTCCCTTTGGACCCTTACAGGATCAACCTGGTTGAACATAGCTCGAAGCAATTTCACATCTTTGGGTGTGAAAGAGGACCATGCCTATTGTAAAAATTCCTATTCATATGCATTGGAATAGTTTGTTTGGTCACAGGAGTTGCAGAATGAAAGTTGCACCAACTTGCAACTTTCCACTACTTCCATTTGACACTTTTTCCACCAACTGAAAACTCGACACCACAGGAAAACCACTCCGAGATAGCAAAAATTGAGAGAGGTTATTGTAGAGGGTCCCAATGCAATTCTATAGGATCAAACAAGAAGTTTCAAAACATCATGGTGTCCAAGTGACCTCATGCTGAAGTTTGCAGCCATTTTCCCCTTTGGACCCTTAAGGGATCGATCCAGGTGAATGTAGCTCAGAGCAATTCCGCGTGTTTGGGTGTGAAAAATGGCCATGCCTAGTGTAAAAATGCCTATTCAGACATGTTGAAATGGTCTATTTGGTCACACGAGTTACAGAACAAAAGTTGCACCACCTTGCAACTTTCCACTACTTCCCTTTGACACTTTTTCCAGCAACTGAAAACTGGACACCACAGGAAAACGACTCCGAGATAATGAAAACTAAGAGAGGTTATTATAGAGGGGATCAATGCAATCCCATAGGATTAGACAAAAAATTTCTAAGCATAACGGTGTCCGAGTAATCTCATGCTGAAGCTTACAACCATTTTTCTCTTTAGACCCTTAAGGGATCAATTCGGTTGAACAAAAGGTCTATACTCTAAACTTATCCAAACCTTACCAGCTCTTGGGGCAGCAATTCTAAGGTGTCAAAACTTCAAAATTCACAATCATATCTCAGTTATACCACCGTACAATGGGTAAACCACAAAACCCTCTGTTGTAGCCTAAACCCTAGGGGTTTATTGAAAATGATACTTCCAAAGCTAACCACAACCTAAAAAATTACTCAAACAAGTTTGTGATACCCTAAACAAGCTCAAACAATCATAAAATAATGCTGGCCTACATAAAAACACAATTTGACTCCTCAAAACCACCATTTTTCTTAGAGAAAACTCACTTTTACACACATGGGTTTCACACCCATCTCACTTTCAGACCTCCCCAACACTAATGCATCATTCCCACACCTTAATAATGTTATTGCAGACCCATTCCTCAAGTTACAGAGGCTACATAAAGAGGAATGGGTCAAAATTCCATTTTCATTGACTCAAAACCTTCAAATGTACAAGTTTGGGTCAGTTTTAGTAAATTGATGATATTCTACTCCTTATTTTCCTTGATGAACAAAACCTATTGAATGGTGCTCCTGCACCAATCATACATTGACCTTCTTGTCCCTCCTAAATTTTGGACCACGTCCATTACCTCCACATAAAACTCGGCATCCTTGGTCTTCTTGGTTCCCATGCCTTGATATGGTTATGCAAATGAAAATGAAGCAAAGTAATCATCTCCTTCTCCACTGGCTAGAAGAAAGCATTCTTAATGTTTTTATACATGATATCAGCTCTCTCATCTACTCTTATGGTTGAGTACCAAAATCTCGTATGGTGGGCCTCCAGGGTTCCATTCATCTTTCTTCCTCTTCCACCAAATGCTAGCCTAATCCACATGTCTGCCAACATAATTGACTTTGTTTTTAAAAGCCGAGTCTCTCCTTAGTCACCAGTGTTGTTCTATCTGCCTTTTTAGACTCTTCCATTGCTATAGATCATCTCTAGGATTTAATCATTTGTATGACATGTGGTTGATGTGCTTTGAATCCTTGCATCTAAAGGAAATTTCCTCAACATAAATACTCTCTCAAGGTTAACAATCATACATTGACCTTTTTACCCCTCTTAAAGTTTGGACCACATCCATTACCTCCACATAAAACTCGACATCCTTGATCTTCTTGGTTCCCATGCCTTGATATGGTTATGCAAATGAAAATGACGCAAATTAATCACCTCCTTCTTCATTGGCTAGAAGAATGCATGCTTAATGTTTTGATACATGATATCAACTCTCTCTTCTGCTCTCATAGTTGAATATCGAAATCCAGTATGGTGGGCCTCTAGAGTTCCAGTCATCTTTCTTCCTCTTCCACCAAATGTTGGCCTGATCCACACATCTACCAACCTAATTGGCTTTGTTTTTTGAAAGCTGAAGTTTCTCCTGAGTCACCAATGTAGCTCTCTCTGGCTTTTCAGACTCTTTCATTGATACAAATCATCTTCAGGATTTAATCATCTATACCACATGGCTGATGTGCATTGAATACTTTCATCTAAATACATAAGCATACATACATATAGGAATACATACATATATACATACATATAGGAATACATACAATAATGCATACATAAATACATATATGACACACTAGCATACATATACATACAAACATATCAATAAACATTCAATAAAGTGGCATTTAACTAGAGGAAGACATAATGCGAGTACGTTATAACGCTCTCACATTATATTTTTCTTTGGGAATCCCCGATCCTTAGGTTTTGTATTTTCCTTGGAATACTAAGCCAAAGGCTTGGAGGGCATTCCCAATGACCAAAGACATTTTTTTGCAAATTCTACAATTTTTCACATAATCGGGTTCGTGCTCATTGTTAGGATTGCATTTGGTTCAATATCGACAAAATCGAACACATGGGTAATGTTAAGTTCTCTCTTAGCTTTCCAATGATGTAATTTTTTTCACTTTCCGACAATATTAGGCCTTTCATCCATAATTTCTTTTGTTTGTATGTCTTTTTTTTGTCAAAAAATAGTATTTGTTATTTTTTTCATTATAAATTAACTATTCATCGAAATTTCAAATAAATTACATTTTAAAAAACTAGACTCCATTCTACAAATTTTTTAAAATAAAAATTAAAAAAAATCTATTAATTTCCAAAATTTGTAGGGGGAGCACAACCAAAATTCTACTTTTTAGGAAGTGCCCACTTAGAAAATTAGTAAAAAATAAAATATTCATTAAAAAATTATCAGAAAAATTGTGCATCAACTAGATACTGTCAACTAACTTCTGAGTGTAGAAATTTTAAAAATACTAGAGTAAAGTTCACCATGCTAGTGTCATACAAGAGTTGCTATATTATATTTTTTCTTAAAAAAACAGCAATTTTTGTACATCCCTCTTTTGAACCCCTTAATTTCAACGATTTTCAAAATAAATTAGTAGTTTAGAAAGTAGACTTGGAGCACTTCGATCCTTTCTTTGTTCCATCTTAAAATTTTGAATGTATCTATCCTCAATTTCACATCCAAGGTCATTATTTCCTTATTTTAGAAAAAAAGTGGCCACTTAAGCCCCCTTTTTGGGAACCATCTTGGTGCACTTACCCTCTAGTCATTTTTAACAAACAAATTTGAAAAATTCAAGTGTTTAATATCTTTCACAAGAAGATTCATAAGTCTATCTACAATAAAGTTGAAGCTTTAGGGAGACATTCAAGGGTTTTTTCAAGTATTCAAGCTCACTTTTTATCCAAGATAATACATTGTTTAGGGTTGATCATGGATGCCTATAGAGAATAATTAAGAATTCTATTTTTGGGAGATGCAACTAGCCATCAAGCCAAGCCTAAGTACTTGTCTTGTAAGTGATTCCATCTTCCATTTTCTCTCTATATTCAGCCTAAGGAAGGTTTGCATGTCACTAAGATTCCTTTAAAGTTATTTAGGGTTTCTTAAAGTGAGTCTTACATTATTCAAGTTTCATTCATGCAACATATTCTTGCATTTTAGAATATGGTTGCATCTTGCTTTAGATTTCCTAGTCTTAGAAACACTTAGGGATAGGGTTTTTCTGCATATTTCATTCCATTTTTCAAAGTTTAAAATACCAAAATAGGGGTTTTACCGATGCAAACCCCCCATTAGAAATCAAATTACATTTTCTTTTGTAGGTGTTTTCACAAAATCAGATTTGGGTTTCAGTTTGGGAACAAAGTGCAGGTCTTGGAGTACAAATATGTGTTTCTGATTTTAGGAAAAGCGAAGAAGGATTAATATGCCATTAGTAGTCTATAAGTCCCACTGGAGGTGTTTTTTAGAAGAATTTGCAGATTCCAATACCCATTTCTCTGAAACTACTTTTTGGGTAGAAACCTTGATCTAGGATTAAGTCACTCACCTTGGCGTATGAGTCCCAATTGGTTAGAAAATTAGATTTTCTAGAACTTCAAAGACATTTACAGTCTTCACTCTGACCTCTATCAGTTTCCAGGTGCACTCATTTTGTTTGACTTCTCTATCTTGTTTTATAGGTCATTCAATCTATCTTTTTGCATATCACAACGTGTTTTCAAACATTTTACATTTTCTTAGTTTTTCTTTAAGAATCAATCTCTTTTATCAATCAATTGAATCTATGACATTCCCCTTAAACACATTTCAATCATATTTGCATTTAAATATCAAGGGCATATTCTTGAGTGAGCCATTAATACTTTTGGATACCTCTCTCCTTTTAGGTGTAAAACCCTAGAAGTGTAAGACAACCCCCATATCCAAAAATATTTGGTTCATTTTGGTGAACCCACATTTAGAACATCCTATTTTTTATTTAGAGTACATTTACACCCTAGGAATAGCTTACATTTCCCTTTTCATTTTTTCATTTGCATTCTAGGGTTTCATAATTTGCATTAGTGAAAAGCTCATTTAAGCTTGCATTATTGTATTTCATTTCATTGAACAATAGTGAAATTTTTCATTTTAACTTTATATTTTCATTATACAACATACAACACATATGAATCCATCAGAAAATTCAAAAAAACTTAAAAAATATCCCTACTGGGACTCATTTACCACCCTAGACAAATTAGTCCCAATGTACATTTTGCATCACTATTTTCAAAATTCAGTTTCCAATTTCTTAAGCTACTATTTGTCTTAGTTAATTTTCTATTTTATTTCAGTTATTTTCTATTATATTACAATTATTAGAACTAGCATCATTTAATTCCAAGGCAATTATGAATAGCATTAGATTTTTACAATTTTCATTTTTAACATTAGTTCCTACTTTATTTAGATCAAATTCATCTGAAAATGAAAATAAAAAACTAAACACATCAAATGAAATAATAAACACAATGCTTCAATTTAGAAAAAATATATCATCCAAACCTTTTAGTAGTGATAAATTTGATACATTAGATGTTTCCCTCCAAGGCTTCCTCTCACTAAGATCATCCACTAAGGTTTATGATGAAATACCCAAACCAACTAAAGATAACTTACCTCTCAAACCTTTTAGTCATGATGAATTTGACATGCTAGATGAAGCCCTTCAAAAATTCATCTCACAAAAGCCATCCACTAAGGTTTGTTGTTATAAATATAACAAGAAATATGTCAATGTAATCCAACCTTCATATAAGTATCAACCTCTCCCTAAACCAAAATTTACTCTTTATCCACCTAAGCATGATGTTGTTGCTCATACATACAACACTAGAAATAATCTGCTACCACAACAACCCACCCCAACATCTTTACCTTTGCCCAATCTCATATTTCCTAGTGATCCTAGATTAAATTCACATTTTAGAGAGTATGATCTTGTTGAGAAACTTAATAATACTCCTTCCAAGATCTCCCTTTGGGACCTACTTTAAAATTCACCAAATTATCACACTAAGCTCCAAACAACATTACAAAAAATAGTGATTCCTCCTGGTACAAATGCAAATGATGTGGTAGCTCTAATATAAGGAATGAATACAACTAATGTAGACATTACCTTCCATCTACATGATCTCCCTCCATTAGAATTATGAAAGAAAAATGAAGCCTTTATGATAATAGCCCAATTCAATAGAATAGGCATCAAAAGAACCCTTGTTGACAATGGATCTTCCCTTAAAGTGTCCAGTGTAAAAATTCTAAAGAGATTACATCTGTAAAAATCACAAATCAAACCTAATTCCTTATCCATTAGGAGATTTGACAATATCACAAAGCATCCGCTTAGTGTAATTACCTTACTTATTATCGTTAGAATAGCTACCAAGCAAACTCCTATTCATGTCATGTCTTATGATCTTTCATACAATCTTCTTTTGGAAAGACCATGGATTCATGAGATGCATGTTGTACCTTAGACCCTTCATCAAATAATGAATTATTTCTATAACAACAAAGTTTATCAAGTTCAAATAGACATCGAGCTTGAAAGTTGCTTACAACTTGAAAAATGAATGTCAAGTCCTCTAAACACATTGATTCCAACATTTAACATAGAACCACTTGAGATAGCCAAACAAGAAGAAGAACCAATTTTTAAATTACTAGGTGATGATTGGGGATCATTGGAATTTACACCTTCATTTATGGGCAAGTATATAATCACAAGAAACAAGGATGGAAAACAAGAACCTATGGTTATGTTAGCTCTAAATTCAGAAGAAATTTCTCACACATCTACCTCATCTAATTTGGAAGAAAATACAACTTGAACAACAAATTTTGATGAGATAGATTATGAACAACTACCAAATTGGAAAGAAATAGAAAGACTTTATGGAAGAGCTTATGAACTTGTGAAATAATTAGGATATAGTGGTAAAGGATGCAGAAAGAATGAACAAGGAATACGAGTCCCTATAGAGCCTACTATAGAAGAGACAAAGACTGGTTTGGGATATTGTTTTTCTATGACAACAAAAGCAAATCAATGACAATCACTAAACATTAACACCATCTCATGCAAACCAAGAACTAATCTCACAATAAAGCACCTTGAATTACTTGATATGGATTTATTACCATCATGGTAGTACTTGGAAAATGATGAAGCTCTAAAGAAAATGTTAGTTTATTATGATAAGACATCTTCTATTCCTTCAAAGGAAAAAGTTGTGTTATGATTAGTACCAAGAAAAAGGATATCGACTCCAATGAGAAAGACACAAGCATGGAACCATCTGATCCTAAATTTCCCAAGTCAAATGTGCTTCCCTTGGGAGATACAATTGATATACCAATAGACATAGATGATAAAGAAATATTCATTAAGATAGGGAAGTTCCTTGATCATTAAGAACAAGAGGATACTACAACCTTGATCCATGACTTTCCTAAACTATTTTCTTGGAAATATTTAGACATGCTAGGAATAGATCCGAAGATAGTGACACACAACATTTTCCTTGTTGAAAATGCTAAGCCTGTTCAACAAAAGACACACAATATGAATCCTAAAATAGCCTTGCTTGTTAAAGGAGAACTTGAAAAACTCCTTGATGTAGGTTTCATTCGACCTATTGATTATTCTCTATGGATATTAAACATTTTCATAGTTGCAAAACCTAATAATCCTATTAGGATGTGTATGGATTTTCATGACTTGAATAAAGCCTCTTTAAAAGATGATTCCCCCTTCCTAATATCAACATGATAGTGGATTCATCTGTAGGACATGCTTTATTGTCGTTCATAGATAGATTTTCTGGGTATATTCAAATCTTCATCAACCCACAATATCAATATAAAACAACATTTACAACCATTTGTGGGACATTTTGTTGGGTTATGATTCCCTTTGGATAAAAGAATCTAGGTGCAACCTATCAACGAGCCATGAAATTGATATTTCATGATTAAATACATTAAATCTTTGAAGATTATGTTGATGATATCTTAGCAAAATCATTAACCATACATGACAATGTGAATGTCCTTTGGAAGATCTTTAAAAGGTTGCAAAAATACATGAGGTTAAATCCAAAAAAGTGTGTCTTTGGAGTAGATAGTGGAAATTTTTTAGGGTTTATCATATCTCATAGAGGCAACATGGTTGACACAGAAAATTGATGCTATAATCAACATGCCACCTCCAAGAAACATTTCTCAATTGTGCACAGTACAAGGAAGAATTCAATCCATTTGTCATTTCGTCGTATCCTTCATAAATTGAACGTTACCTTTCACACATCTCCTCAAAAAGGATGTGCATTTTGATTGGAAAAGGGATTATAAATAGGGGGTATGTGTAGGATCATCATGGAAAAAATAGACCCTTAAGTGGCGAAAAATTCAGAAAAATCATAGTTAGGCAACTTGATGTAAAAATCTAAATAAGTTATCTATATTATTTCAAAAATATGTAAGAATAGAATCTATAGAAAATTGAATGTAGTTTCTAAACTACTAGGTTTATTTTTTTTTAAATCTATTTGGTGAAAATTTGAAATTTCAATGCAATAGTACTTAAATTTTAGGGAAAAAAAAAGGTGTCTGTCTAACCACCCTAACCATAATAAAATGATAATAGTTTTTAATAATATTTTAGATATAAGTAGAGACTCGTGTCCTGATGTGATGCATGTTTTTTGTAATTTTTTTCCAAGTAAATAATTAATTATGAATTTTTTATTACAACTTTTAAAAAATCTAAAAACTAATATGTCTAACCACCTTAAATTTTTCAAAACTTCATGAAATTCATTTTTTTTAATCCTATAGTATGAAGCATAGAATGTGACAATGTTTTGGATTCACAAAATATGATACTATTTGAAAGCTATAGATGTTTTTCAATTAGCCTATCAATCAAGACTTTAGTTGTAATTCAAATAGAAAATGAATAATAATTGTTTATTAAATTCAAAGTAAAGCATGATTTATATTGGTGGAAAGCTGAGAATCTCCTTTAAAACCCTTTTCATTTCATCAATTTTGGGTAAAAAAAAGTCATCAGCTACATACCCTACACATACCCATCATATCACCACTTTTTGGAGCATCATGATCCTACACATACCCTAGGCCTTTGAGAGTTCAAACGAATATCTTGCAACTCCACCCATTCTACAACCTGATATGCCAAGCAAACCATTCATCCTTTACATAGCCACATCATCCCATGCTCTAGCAGCATTGTTGGCTTAGCAAGATGAAAGTGGTAAAGAACATCTTATTTATTATAGTAGAAAACCTTTAATATATTATGAAACATGCTGTGCACCAATCAAAAAACAATGTTTGGCTCTTTTTTTCGCTATTAGTAAGTTGCGACACTATTTACTCAATGCGGAAATACAAGTGATGGAAAAATTTGATCCTCTCAAACATCTTTTTAAAATAGACCTATCAGTATGTCTACCTAAAGGGGTGATATTGTTGACTTAATTTGACCTAAAGTTTGTTTCAAGAAAAGCAATCAAAGGTCAAGCCTTCATCAACCACTTAGTCGATGCTCCTTCTCCTTTGGCATTACCTAGCAATGACTCTTTTCCCGATGAGAATTTGTTGACAATAGAGGTTCCTACATGGGAGTTATATTTTGATGGATCCAAGTGTAGAATAGGCTCTAGTGCTAGGGTTATATTAATTATGCCCGCAGGAAAGCCTATTCCCTTGTTGTATTGATTAAATTTCCTATGTACAAATAACATAGCTGAACATGAGATGTTAATTATTGGATTGTGTACTGCTTTAGTCATGGGTGTCAAAGATAATAAGATATTTGATGATTTGCAATTAGTGATCAAACAAATAAATAGAATCTACCAAGATAAACATGATATATTATTGAAATATAATGATCTTAGTTGAAATAAATAAAATCTACTAAGCTAAAAAGAATCTAATAAGGATCTTACATTGACCTTGTTAGAAAAGTTGAATCATTCACCATTGATAACATCCCATGAAAAGATAATTGGCATGTAGATGCAATGGCGAGTGTGGCTTCTCTTATATCACCTCAAGATCCTTCAAAGGACATCATGTTTACTATTCACCCAATCATGAAACCTTCAATCAATGATAAATTAGAAGAAGTGTTAACAACAACCAAGGAAGACTTGCGTAAATAGTATGATACAATATATAATTATTTGAAAGATGGTACCATTCTCGAGCCAACAACAACAAACACCCAAACTTGCTTACAAAAATTAGCAACCGAATACATCATCTTTTCCAATGTATTGTATAGAAGATCCTTTAACGAAATTTTACTTAGATGTCTTAGGGATTCTGAAATCACTATAGCACTTGGGTATGTGCAGGATCATCATGGAAGGAATAGGACCTTAAGTGGTGAAAAATTTAGAAAAATCAAAGTTAGGAAGCTTGATGTAAAAATTTGAATAATTTATCTAGATTATTTCAAAATATATAAGAATAGAATTTGTAGAAAATTGAATGTAGTTTCTAAACTACTAGGTTTTTTTTTTTAAATCGATTTGGTGAAAATTTAAAATTTCAATGTAGTAGTACTTAAATTTCAATGAAAAAAAAAGTAGGTGTTTATCTGACCACCCTAACCACAATAAAATAATAAAAAAAATTATAATATTTTAGATATAAGTAGAGGACTCATGTCCTAATGTGATGCATATTATTTATAATTTTTTTCCAACTAAATATTTAATTATAATTTTTTTATTACAACTTTTAGAAAATATAAAAGCTCGTATGTCTGACCAGCTTAACTTGGTAAAAAATTCATGAAATTCAATTTTTTTTTTAATCCTATAGTATGTGAAGCATAGAAGGCGATGCATGTTTCAGATTCAAAAAATGTGATACCATTTGAAAGCTATAAATATTTTTCAATCAGCCTATCAATCAGGACTTTAGTTGCAATTCAAATAGAAAATGAATAATAATTATTTATTAAATTCAAAGTAAAGCATAATTTATATTGGTGTAAAGCCGAGAATATCTTTTAAAAACCCTTTTCATTTCATCAATTTTGGGTAAAAAAATTTGTCAGCCACATATCCTACACATACCCATCATATCACCACTTTTTAGCCAATCATGATCTTGTACATACCAACTTGAATAGGCTCAGGTGGGCACCTATGGAGGTCATTTCAGAGGAAGATCCTTTGTGCAAAAACTCATTCGTATGGGATACTACTAAAGAAATATGGAAAAATATTGCTTTGCATATGTTATGTGATGTCACAAATGTTAATAACACAATAATTTGATTCACGTTGTTGTTTATGATCTTCGTGCTCAAATCCCTATTTAGCTATTCTCAGTATGGGTATTGGATCTAATTGGAAAAATATCACCACCTTCTTCTACTAGACATGAGTTCATCATAACAGCAACCAATTATTTTATAAAATGGGTAGAAGTTATGCCCCTTCAATCAATGACTACTGGTGTAATATGTCGTTTCATATTAGAACGCATTATTTCCTACTTTGGACTCCCTTCCACATTAATTTGCAACAATGGGATGCCATTTAAGACCAATGAAATGAAGAAGTTACTAGAAACATTTCATATCCAACATCACTTTTCAACACCATACTACCCACAATCTAATGGTCAAGCTAAAATAACTAATAAGAATCTTGAACAAATCCTAATGAAAATTATTAACAAACATCACAAGGATTGGCACACACAATTACAAGATGTGCTATGATCCTATTGAACAAGAGTAAAATTATCTACAAGAACCACACCCTACAACCTTGTCTATGGTACTAAGTCAATTATGCCCTTAGAGTTGGAAATCCCCAAATTAAGGATTTCTCTTCAAGGTCTTATCGATAATGACACCTGTAAGGAACAACGATTACACCAACATGAGATGCTCGATGAATAGCACATTAATTATCTTGAGAATATCCAAGCCTACACTAAGAAATTACAATGGAAACATAATAATCATGTCATTCCTTGGACATTTAATAAAGCTGACTTATTCTTGTATGAAAATAAATGAAACACTACTGTAGATTATGCTAAGAAAGGAAATTTTAGTCCTAATTAGTTAGGACCATACATAATCAATACAAATTATGGATCTGGTGCTTACACATTAATAGAAATAGATGGTACATCCCTCAAAGACCCTATCAATGCTACACATCTATGTTGGTATTATGCCTAATCCCTTTGAATAGTATGAAAGATGAAGCAGTGTTGTTAGGGCTATCAGTTATGCTTTCGCATTGCTTCATTCTTGAAAAATAATTATGTGTGTGCCTTGAGCACTAAACTGATAATTTAATTTATGATTACTTATGGTTTCATACTGTAGACAAATATTTTGGCATCCAAGGTCTTTCTAGCACTTCTAGGGTTTTTCACCTTAAAGGAGAAAGATTAGGCAAAATGCAATGTTGACACTCAAATATTAATGTGATATGGATGCCATATGTCTAAATAAACTGATTTAAATACAGAAAACAAATGAAAAGTAATGATTATCAAATGGAAACTATTGAAATACAATTTGTTGGAAAACACATTATGTAATGTAAAAACACATAGAAATGAATAGTAAACTATAACAAAAAGGGATGAAACTGAAGAAGTGCACTTGTAAACTAGTTGGAGACTTGAAATGACTTGTGAAATGTTGTTGATCCTAATTTTAGGCCTAGTGGGAGTCATTCCCCATTCTGGGTGAATTAGTCCCAGTTCTGTGAAACTATTTCGGAGCCTATTTCAGAAAAATAGGTATCCAAAAATGAAGAAAACCAAAAATAGGCCTAGTAGTGGGACTCATTCACCACTAATGGTGAATGGGTCCACTTATAAATTTCTAAAGATTCAAAAGTGGAAATAGGAGCTTGATGGATCTCCCCAAAAAATTGTAATTTCTGACGATCCCATGAACTTAGTCTACATATATAAGCCCTTATCCTATGGCTTGGATAGGGATTTGTCTTAGAAAAACCATCTGTCATTCTAATTTTACATTGAATTTCTCTACAGGTTTCATGTTCTCTAAGTGGTCACTTGAGCCATCATATGCGTACAACCACTAGCCCCTTTGGTTTAGAGCGCTAATCATCTAGTTGGTCGTTGACTTTAATATTTTCCAAAAGTTGAGCTTTAATATTCTTCCAAATGAATTAAGCTTAAGTCATTCATCTGTGATGGTTAAATCATCATCAGCCTAACAATGGCCCCTTATTTAATGCTAACCTTGTTGTATGTGTAGGTTTAGAGATTCGAAACCATGGGAAATGATCATGGCCATACTCTGCCAGCTCACAGATGTTAAATGCTAGCTAGTTATGTAGTGCGAGGATAGCGAGATGAGGTCACGTGTCCTTATATAGAAGTGGGGCCTGGTCTCCACCATCTGGCTTGTCGCTTGTGGTTCCAAACTAATGGTGAAGATCAAGCATGGGGATTAATCTCTACCATTCCCCATTGGCTTGTGGGGAGAATATGAGTGCTCGTTAGAGGCTGCAAGAGTGGGAAGATCTTGACACGTGGATTAATCCACCAATTCGTGAGATAGGTGAAACCCGCCGATGGGTAAGTTGTCATCTGAATTGGACAAATGTTATTGGTTGGGGACAAATGAATGAATAATTTTTGGAGTTCAAAACCAATTAGCCCAATGTGAGCTATTTGATCTACCATCTCATTAAAAGATCAATGGTTGACATTCAAAATCAATAAACAAACATGTGATAACCATTTGGTTTTGCAACCAACAAACATTAATGGTGTGCTCTTTGCATGAGCGATCAAATTTAATTTCGTGTGTGTGGAGACTTAATTTCCGGTAATCATGAAGTATGATATGTAGATTTCCATGCACTTGGGAAATAAATGATGACAATATGCATGCCAACAAATTGCCAGCAGTTCGTGCATCTATTTTCTCTGGGCATTGATGGTCATTATCATCATGTCACTCGATAAATACAAGATGAACTAGCTACTAGTTGTATCATTTGCATTTAGCAATTGGAAATTTTATAAATTGGAGCTAAGTGATTAGTGTTCAGTTGTGAGCACTAGAAACCATCATGCAGTGAAAATGAGCAAACCAGTTATTTCCACTGGACTAGTTAGAAGGCCATCTAGACTAAATTTGTAGAGGCCCCATGACAATATTCTAGAATGTGCTTTGGCTATAGAGGAAAATTATCCTATTAACAAGCCCATGAGTTCACCTTCAAGGTGTTGTAGGAGGCTCCAATTCTAGGGACCTATTGCTAGAAAGACAGAGGATAAAGGAAAAAGACCAACACAATTTACTACCAGAGCTTGCAAAAGGGTGAGATATGGATGTGGTTCTTTTAGATGGAAAAATTCACACATTGATGTCATAGATAGGCCCTCTAAAAGTGAAACAAAGATGGACTTTGGCTATCGCTAGTATCTCATGACCTTGGGTCAAGCTCCATCCCTAGGAATGGAGGTATTTTCTATCCTGCCTTTGGCTGTCAAGACTCCAAGCAAGTGAGATGATTCTATGCTCAAAAGGGACAAATACAAAGAGGGAGTTGAGCTCTCTTCTCCATCTCTCATGATGATGTGAAGTGGGCATGTGTACTGTGGATTGGGTGGTGATGGCGGTAAGTCTTCCGGTCAGTGAAAAGGTGGTGTGTGGGATAATAAATTTTCTGTAGTGTGATCAATTTTTATGGTGGTTGTTTTTTTTGGTGTGCATGGGTGATTCTTTTGGGGTGTTTGGGGTTGACTATGTGCCTCCATGGAAATGTGGACATTGAATTCTTTGCTTACCTGATGGCTATGGAAGTTTTTGCGGCACTTTATATTCCCTTTTTGGTGGTGTTTATAATTTTGGTTTCCTTGTTTTCAACATGATATTGTAGGATCAACATGTGGGGAATTTTGGAATGCAACTAAAATTTGAGTTGAAATGAAATTTTGTAATGTTGTACGCATTTCAAGTAGGAAGCTTGTTTGCTCCCTTGTGTTATAAAAGGGAATTCAGGGCTCATTTGCGGGGTTCCTAGTCTTTTGTATCTTTAGGTCTAGTATACGTAAAGGGTAAAAATTAGAAAGAATACCAGTTAATAGAATAGTTGAATTGTCTTGGCTTTCAAACTATGCATATGTAAATATTAAATAGTCTTATAGAAATTACTGATACCAAAACAAATCTTATGCATAAGGCATATAATCTCCTTTGTAAATAATCTTGCAAATTTTGAATGAAATATAAAACATATTTTGTTCATCTTCAAATGCTTTTTTTGAATTCATGCTCTTATTTTTTTCTTTTGTTCAAAGAATCAATTAAATGCTTAAGTGAGGTCATGAATTTGTGAGGATTTATAAAGGATTTGGTAAGAATTGATGCTTTAAGTACAACGAGTTCTCATAATGTAAGGCTTTATGAAAATAGTCCAAAATTATCAAATTTAAAGAATTTCTATATAACTGATTGTAAGATGTCTGACTCCATTTCCTAATTGATGAAGACACTAATCTATTTTTCATGCTATTTGTCTTTTGAATGATAATAATAGTATACTAGATCGTGGATTCAGGGTTAGAACACAAATCTCTTAAAATTTACTTACCATGAGGCATGTGTGTGAGATATTTCCTTGTTCCTAGTGAATTGATAGTTATTTTTGTAATGATTAGCCAACCTTTGAGTGAATTATGTTATTTACCCCTCTTAGGAACCCATCTATGATTTTATATGACATTCATTGAGATAGTCAAATGGAATGTTGTTAGGAACACCATTCTAGGTCCCACAGAGCCTAAAGTGTAGAAGATTTTAGTCTTGAACTGAATCTTGTCTGTTGGAAATTCATTTTAAGGGTCTTGAGTATAGGAGTTGGATACTCTTTAGAGATTCCTTAGGTGTACTAGAAAAAACACCAATAGAATGGTGAATTTTTTGGGGAAACCCTTATTCTCCAAATGCAGATACAAAATGTAGAGTTAAATGGTGTTGTGAATTTAAATGTCTTGTTCAGATATTGACAAATTCTTGAACCTGGTAGAAAATTTGAGTGCAATAAAGATTGAAGGATCCAAACATGACTCTGCTATGGAAGATAGCCCAGAATGTGCTCTATTTGTAAAGAAACTCCATCTCATTTGAAGTTCAGTCTTCTGAAAGAAGCATTAACACTAGAAGAGGGAATATTACTGACAAGTTAGCATGAATTTGTTTATAAGTTGAAAGTTGTGTAGCATGATAAAAGAAGCATGCTATATTATTAGATCTTAGGAAACATTTATAGGGAATATATGTGCTAGAGGCTTAGGATCACAATTGCAACAAGAATTGATAAAATATTGTATAATTTCATAGCATATCTTAAATTCCTTTTCAAGAATTAAGGATGAATTATCAATTTATGCTATCGGGTGTGTTACCAATTTTTCACTACAACTCAATTGGTGGAGCTGGTTTAAATATTGTTATATTTGAAAGTGAAAATACAATTATTTTTGCATATGCTTAAGTGTTGTTTGCACCTTATTTATCATTTATCAAGTGACAATTATGCAAGTGTTTTGAGAAAACTAAATTTCAGAAGTATTACTCATGCTTTTTGAAAAATCAAATGGAGTATAGAACTGAATATACAAATGATAAAGCATAACAAAATGATTTTGTTTATTTCATGAAATGATTCACATTACATATGTTCATTTGATTGCAAGAATACAAATGATGGTACAACTTTGCATTTTAAAGTTTTTTTTTCAAAATGGAAATGAAAGAATGAAATTAAGTATCCACACAAGTTGTGGTTTTAGCTAATTCCATTCATTGCAGAAAGTAAATTATATAGCTAAAGGTAAAAAGAAATGAGAAAGAAAATAGCAGAAGACATATCCATCATTTCCTGATTCTTCATCTTCGATTGGGACACTACTACTTGAACATTTCGTCCTTCTTCCACTCCTAAGTGTTCCTGCAAGAGATTGAGAGGGGTGTCAATTAAGAGCTTCTAATATGAGTTATACTAAAAGCTTTACCCACAGACATATAATTCACTCTTTGAAATGCATGGAATCAACTAAAGGAAGGAACAAAAACATGAACTGAAAAGAGAAAACATCATCATCATACATTTTTTTTATGCTAACATTGTTTGTTTCCTTGTGTAGGTATAGGAAATGTTATGTAGCTGATTATCTTTTAAAGACCAAGCATGTGGGAAAAAATGGTCTTCCACAAGGGTAGAGCTCGGTATGTTGCCCCTTTGGTATTATAGATGGGGCTAAGTGAAGGAATACAAATATCATGCTCATCTAAGCTATTCAACAGAAAGGGTAAATCAAAGCCACTAGGTCGATTGTTCATTCATAACAATAAGGTTATATGCTTTTTTGAAAGCTACAGGTGAACAATAGAGTTAATGAGTTTAATCAATTCAGCTGAAATGCATCATTTTCATGATTGCAAATATAAAATATTGTTACACTGTTGCTTTTGCTGCCATATTATTGTTTGCTGCTTAAGGTTTGTTTACATTAAATGTTGTTACATATTTTTTTTTATTTTGGAGTAGTAGTGTTCTACCTCATAATGGTGATAGTGAATAGGCATACATAATGCCTCAACAAAGAGCACTTTTTCAGATTTTCAATTTAGAAGAGAGCAAGGCATAAGATAATTTTTTATTAAATGGAGCATAAAAATGCATGAAGAGTGCCAGTTAGAAGAGCCTAAAATGAAATGGCAGTCAAGAATGAGGAGATCTTTAGATTCCCATTAGAATGGAAAATGACAAGCATTAGTACAACAACCAGTATGTTTGATAAATAGAAGCAAATGATTCAATGGGGATAGCCAGTTTCATTTTGGCTGAGAGTGGAACAAAATGAACTACAAGTACACCATGCTGGAGCATTGAAGTTTGTAAATTCCAAGTGTTCCTATGAACATGATGGTAACTTACAGAGGGGCGAATGTTCTTAATGTGCTACATTCCAAAGACAAAATCTGCTATATATATTTAGCATGGAGTTAAAGGAAAACAAAATATGGAACAAATTTGACAAGGATTAAAATACATAGAAGTCATTTCCAGAATGGGAAGAATTTACATTGAACATAGCATGAGTGGAGGTTTTGAGTGCATCCCTAAAGAGTGTGAGTGCATAAGAGACTAGAGAAAACAAGTAATCTACAGGTTTAAATCAAAGGGATTTCTGTGTGCAAGGAGGGTGCAAAACAACATGACAATGGCATCTAAAAGTGCAAACAAAAGATACATGATGTATTTTCAAATGCATGCAAATATATGGAGATCTCAACTAAAATGCAGAAATGTAGTTTGTACAGAAATTTTGATAACCATATTATTTTTTATCTTAGAACTATGTTCTTCTTCAAGTTAATATTTACCTATACACAGGTTTTTCTTTATAGAATTCAAAATGTAAACAAAAGTCAGGGTGGGTGAAACTCAATTTTTAGATACATCAGAATGAACAATTTTCTTCAAAATATCAAATACCCACATTTAGGTTGTTTATCAAAATACAAATTTATTTCATTTTTCAAAATACCCACATTGGGGTTTTGAGATTAAAATACAGATACTACAATTTTCAGAGATACCCATGTGAGGGTTTTATAAGAAAACCACAGAAGAAAGTAGAATATCTATATGGGATTTTTTTTTGAGAGCTCAGTTTTCTTCATATCATGGTGAATCATATTGGTTTCCAACAGAAAATCATAGAATAAGTATGATTTCTTCAAAACAACAAATACCCATATGAGCTTTACCTCAAAAACGTTGTTTTCTTCAAGTAACATTTATCCATGTAATGGAAATAAGGGAGTTTAGAATGTAAATGAAATGCCATGATGGGTCAAGCCCAAATTTTGAATGTATAACAAAACATATAGATGTTCCATTGTTTTCAGAATACCCATGTGGGGTTTTGTTAAAATACAAGATTTATACAATGCTCTCATGGTTGAGCTTGAATATAAGAAAGATCCATAATGAGCAATATTTTTCTTCAAATACGGTTTACCCACATCAGGTTTTTGTTTCAAAATACAAGAGAGGTAAAATGTAATCATGGGTCAAGCCCAGATTAGTCCCAGAATGCCTAATAAGAGCATATGATGGCAGCCTGTGCAATGGTTTGCATTTTTTAAGGAAAACAATTATAATCCTTTTGTAGAATAAAGATTTTGTGAGCTTTGCTTGAATGGAAAACAACAAGGGAAAAACAAAGGATTGCGCTCATTTTCTTGTAGAAGAACAAATAAGCCTCGGTTGAGCTTTCATAGAGCTTTCAAATCAAGGTCGAGCTTTCATTTTGGCAGCCAAGAAGGAGCAGAGATGAAGCACAAGAAAATGGAGTAAATCAAAGAAATACACATATATGGCCATGGCATAAGGGCCATAGTTTGTCTTGAAATGAAAGAAGAAGGCCATGAAATTTTTTGAGACCAACTTACCTTGTTAAATCATGAAGATTCAACCACATAAAGCTTGAATGGAGTCTCAGAATTCAAACCTTAGCATGGTAGTGCGGTGCTTTCTTCCTCCCAACAGAGCTTTCAATCGAAATCCCAGAATTCAAATGACTTGATTTTAGGGTTCACTTTTCAGTTTTGTCAATATCGATGCCCTAATTTGACTTAGGAGGATTATTTCATAAATTTTTGAGATATGGAACCTCATGTGGCTGGACTTATTGTTTTAGGTCGAGCCTTGTGAAATATGGTGATACAATTTGCCTAAGTCTAGGTTTGTTTGATGAAATATTCTTATGGCCTTAGACTTTAGGTTTTGGTCAATTATGCCTTAAGTAAAATGGATGATTATTATGCCTTAGGTTTTAATTGATTTTGAGAGAAATCAATTGAGATTGTAAATGAGATTTTACTTAGGGTTTATTTTATTTTTTTAATTGATTTTAGAGAAATCAATTAAGATATTGATAAGAAATGGATAAGAGATATTCATCATTTTTTATGCTTTTTTTTTAAGAAAATCAATATTGTAAATGGAGATATAAGTTTGTGATTTTTTTTGTAAAAGATTTCAAAATCTTTAGTTGCAAAAAATTAAGTCAAATTGAGAGAATATTAAATCTACAAGCTATGTAAAGCAAGAATAAAACAAGTTGTTTTATCTCTTTGCTATTTTTAGCAGATTTGTGAGAGATATTTCCTTGGTCAAATTTGAGATTCCTATTGGAGAGATAAGGTGTTTTTTTTGCTTTAAAAGCATATTTGACCTTTTTTAAGGAGTTTTTCAATATGTATTTGCAAAAAGTGTGTTTTTTTCGCTTTTGTGCAGACTTTTGAGGCAGTTTTTTATACCTTTCCTTGAGCTTTCTTCTTGAGCTCAAATTAGGGTTTTCGAGATATATCTTGTGAAAAAATTTAGTGTTTTTTCAGTCCAGATTATTGTTTCTTGCTCTGATACACTTTCTGAGAGCTTGTAAAATTTTTGTACTCAGTTTAGACAGATACACTATTTTAGTTTCAATAAAGCAGTAAAGTTCCTCCCATTTTTCTTGTCTCAGTTTTGTGATGGCAAACTGATGTCTTTGTGTTTTCAAATTTGAATCCTTATGTGTCTTGTTGTTGTGAATCTTTGTTTACAATTACATGCTTTCAGGTTGCATGTTGTATTTGGTTCTTTTAAATCTTCATGCAAATCACTGATGAAAGCATGTGCTAATGAGATTGTGAGAGCTATTGTGATAAAGAAACTATTATGAGTGATAAAGTCTAAATTTTCATAAGTCTAGTGAATCATCTATTAGTCATAGGTTTTAATTTTAGTTATTCTCTAACTCTTTACTTGAAAATCACTTAGAATAGGATTCATCATTCGGAGAACCAGCTCACTTTGGAGATTCTCTTTTCACATACGATCACCCACATTTGAAAAGAGTTTCCATGTTTCAACAAATAGTTAAATTCTACAAATTTAACATAGGGTGAATATCTGATTAATAATAGGGTGTAAATAGTGATACAACTATGCACGGTGAACAGTCCTTGTCCCACTAAGGAAATTTTAGTACTGATAGGTATAGGGCCCTCAATTTTAAATATATTTGTTGTTATCTGAATATTGTACCAACCAAGACCAAGGACAAGATACCGAAGTTTAGTGGTGAGAAATCAGAATCAGCAAGTAAGCATGTCCAAGAATTTGTTGATGTGATGGGTGATTATGAGATAGATTCTGAAGATGTGGTTATGAAGCTATTTGTTCAATCACTAAAAGGAGACACAAGAGATTGGTTCTCTATCTTTCCAATGTATTTTGTACATTTTTTGAGTGAACTTAAGGTACTCCTCATGGAACAGTTTGGTGAAAGGATAAATCCAAGTGTTGCAAGGAATAAATTCATGGAGATCTCTAGGGATAAGGAGTTGATCCCTAATTTTAACATTAGATTTGCAAAGGTCATAAGAGATATCCCTGAGTCCATGAGGACAAATGATATAGAATGTTTGGTTGTGTATTTAGGAGTATTTGATAATATCATGGGCTTCTTGTTGAGAGATAAAGAGCCTACTACCTTACAACAAGCCTACCAAGAGGCTATGAATATTGAGAACAATTTGAAGTACTCAATCATGAGGGGACATGTGACTGCTACTATGAATGGCTCTAATAGAATTCAAACTATTGAGCCAAACAAATCAAGGGGTAAAAGTGTTTGCTAGCAAAAGGATCCTTTGGATGTTAAATCTTCATTACTTCCTTAAGATGTAGGGTAGGAGCAAGCATCAACCTCATATCAACCAGGATTAGGGAGGGTTTACTTGGTATTCTTTGTCAGAAAGTTGTATGAGATGAAAAGAAATGTAAATGAATCACCATATGACTTGTTTTCAAGATCCCTACATGTTCTGATGGAGATACCCAAGAGTGTTAGACCTAATGATTTAATGTGCATTGATTTTTTTTTGAAACCTATGAATCAGGATTAAGAAAATTTCTTGATAATTTTAAGCCTCATAGTCTTGATTGGGTAGTGGATTGGATAATCATTATGGTGTATTTTGAGCATGTTTATGTACCACATGTTGTCTCCCAAAATCTGGGCAATAATTGCCATAGTGAGCAGAATCAAAGGCTAAGGTTGATAAGTCAATAAGATGCATTAGAGTGTGGGAAATTGGTGGATGACTATTGCCATTTCACAAGTAACCTAGATGTAGGCTCAAGTAGTAGTGATGAACATGAAGAAGAAAAATATGAGGATAAGAGGGTAGTACCTAATTATCTTCCTTGGTATGTCATAGGCTATGAGAAAACACAAGAGGTACAAGGTGACACCTCACATATTGATCTAGTCAGGGATAATGATGCACCAACCAGTGATGGAGATCCACCTAGTCTTAGTTGCAAGGCACAAATGAGAAATCAAAGAGATGAGACCGAGCTTGGTCAATCTTCCATTGAATATGATCCTTCTTATGAAATGTAAATGGAATCCCTTGCTTCAAGTAAGGGGTATGTTAATAGCCTTAAAGGGGTGTGCTTTCTAGGTAGTGAGCAATTCTCTTCATGTGAAGAATTTTCTGAATGTGGATCAATTATTATGAATGCAAATGATGAAGAGGATATTGAAAGTGTTTCTCTCTACTCTTCAAGTGATTACACCAATTTTGAGTGCCCTGATGATCAAAGAGATTGGGATCCTAACAATGAGAAGGAAGGGGTACATATGGAAATTATGAAGGTGTGACAAAATTCCTTATTTGATGAATCTTCACCAGAAGAGGTCATAAATGATGATTCCTACTAGTGTAGGAGCAACTCACTTTTTGAGGAAAATTCTGATGAATTTGGGGCAAACACCACTGGTGAATATCTTGAAAATGGGACAAATAAGAACCAAGTTGATATTGATGTTTGTGGCTCTACCTTTGAATGTGTCAAACATGTTTTAGCAACTAACTAGTTGAATGAAGAATGTAGTAGCACAAACATTGGTAATTTGATGAGCCAACAAGTGGATGGGAAAATTGTACCTAGTGAACACCAAGAGTGTAATGCAGATTTGTTGATATTGATATGTGATAATTTCTCACATGTTGAAGAAATTGAAGACGATGATGGCAGCCTTAAATGTAGTATTTCTACTGAGGGAGATGTATATGATTATGTTGATTTTCCTATGGTATCTAGTTACATGTGCTTGAAAATATGGGTACAGTGTCAACCACCCATGTTCAACATGATGAAATTTGCACTAACAGAGAAGGAATCCCATTCTTGGGTGGCCAAGTGGTACATCAAGATGAGTGTATTACTAATGGGGAGACATCATTATATATTGAAAGGAAGGAGCCATTTCGTGAAGTTGTAGATCATGCTATAATTCCTAGATTGTGTGCTCTATGTGAAGAGAAATTCGAAGATATGGACAACCAGAAGTATGATGTTAGTAAGTATAAAGTTTCACTTGAGTTCTTTGCAGATACTCCTTTTCTTCTGGATCTTATTTTGGAATTTTTTCTATCCCATGAGGACAACACTCATGACAAGTAGATTGAAGGTATGCTTGAACCTATGTTCCTCTTCCCTAATCTTTTCAAGGATTTTCCAAGTATGAGTTAGAGTTCCTATGAGGTTTTCAAATTTGATGAACAAATGGAATGTGATCCTACAATTCATGACTGTGTGGAATATAAAGGATTTATTTTCCCAATCCAATTTAATGAGCCTATGGTGAATAAGGATGATGAAGGGGTAACATTAAAGCAAATGGAATGGATAGTATCAATTGTGATGGTACTAATGGCCAAAAATTGCACAATGTACATGTTGATCCATTACTAGTAGAGCGAGATAAAGTCTTTGATAGAGGAAAGAGTTGTCCCTGAATTTTGGGACCCAGGGGTTTCTAGTTTATATATCAAAGCCAAGTGTTTAAAAGGAGGCCTATAGATAACAAACTGCACTGTATATTTTGTGAATAATGTACATAGGTTGGTTTAGTGTGTTTGGTTTCCACTATGTTTGCTTGCCTTGTTTAGGAAAGCTCCTAGGTTTTGGTCTTCTACCCTGGTCTACTTCAACCTGAGAGCTAGATTCTTGCTATACCCACTGGGGTTATACATCCTCAAGCATGAGCCACTGATGGAGCTCCCCAAAAATTTATAATTTTTGAGGATCCCATGGAATTAGTTTGCATATAGAAGCCCTTATCCTATGGTTTGAATAGGGTTTTGTCTTAGAAAGCCCCTTGGTCATTCTAATCTTATGTTGACTTGCTCTACTAGTTTCCTATTCTCTAAGTGGTCACTTGAGCCATAATATGAGTTAAGCCACCAAACCCTTCAGTTTAGAGCATTGGTCATCTAGTTGATCATCGACCTTAATATTTTCCCAAATGACTTAAGCTTAAGTCATTCTTCCGTGAGGGTTAAATCATTATCGGCCTAATAAATTTCCCCTTCTTTAATGCTAACCTTACCGTATGTGCAGGTTTAGAGATTCGAGACTGTGGGAAATGATCCTGGTTGTACCCTTCCAGCTCATAGATGTTAAATGTCAGCTGGTTATGTAGTGCAAGGATAGTGAGATGAGGATGTGTGTCCTTTTACAAAAGTGGGGCCTAGTTTCCACTATATGTCTCGTTGCCTATGGTTCCAAATTGATGGTGAAGATCAAGCACAGGGACTAATCTCTATTGTTTCCTGTTGGCTCATGGGGAGAAGGTGAGTGCTCATTAAAGGCTGCGAGAGTGGAAAGATCTTGACACATGGATTAATCCACCAGTTTGTGAGATGGGTGAAACCTGCTGATGGGTGAGTTGTCATTTGAATTGGAAAAATTCTATTGGCCGAAGACAAATGAATGAATAATTGCTAGAATTCAAACCTAGTCAGCCCAATGTTAGCCATTTGATCTACCATC
Source organism: Sequoia sempervirens (assembly GCA_007258455.2). Classification (NCBI taxonomy): domain Eukaryota; kingdom Viridiplantae; phylum Streptophyta; class Pinopsida; order Cupressales; family Cupressaceae; genus Sequoia; species Sequoia sempervirens. The sequence goes on from VDFB02281492.1 coordinate 835,407,107, forward strand.
TCATCAAAAGATCAATGGCTAACATTCAAAATTGATAAACAGACACGTGATAGTTGTTTGCTTATGCAACCAACAAACATTAATGGTGTGTTCTTTGCATGCAATCAAATTTATTTCCATCCATGTGGAGACTTAATTGTTGGTTATCATGAAGTATGATATGTAGATTTCCATGCACTTGGGAAATAAATAGTGATAATATGCACACCAATGAATTGCCTCTAGTTTGTGTGTGTTTTTTCTCTAGGAATTGATGGTTGTTATCATCATGTCACTCAATAAATACAAGATGAAATCACTACTAGTTGTATCATTTGCATTTACCAATTGGAAATATTCTAATTTAGAGCTGAGTGAGTAGTGTTCAGTTGTGAGCTTTAGAAACCATCATTTTGTGAAAATGAGAAAACCAGTTGCTTCCACATGACCAATTAGAAGGTCATCCAAACTAAATTTGTAGAGGCCCCGTGATGATATTCCATAATGCACTTTAGCTACAAAAGACAAGGCTCTTGTTAACAAGCCCATGAGTGTGCATTCAAAGTGTAGTAGGAGGCTACAATTCTAGGGACCTACTGGTGGAAAGACAAAGGATAGAGGAAAAAGATTGGCATAATTTGCTGCTAAAGCTTGCGAAAGGGTGAGATATGGATGTGGTTCTTTCAAATGACAGAATTAGCCCATTGATGTCAATGACAACCCCTCTGAAACTGAAATGGAGATACACTCTGGCTATCGCCAGTATCTCATGACCCTGGGCTGGGCTTCGTAATGAGGACTAGAGGTATTATCTGTCTCACTTTTGGTTGTCAAGACTCCAAGCGGGTGAGATGGTTTTGTGCTCAAAAATGAAAAAGATGAAGAGGGAGTTGAGGTCTCTTCTCCATCTCTTACAATGATGTGAAGTAGGAACGTGTACCATGGATTGCGTGATGGTGGTGGTAAGTCTTTTGGTCAATGAAAAGTTGGTGTGTGGGATGATAAATTTTGTGTTGTTTGATCAATTTTTGTGGTGGTTATTTTTTTTGGTGTGCATGGGTGATGCTTTTTGGGTGTTTGGGGTTGACTGTGTGCCTCCATAGCAATGTGGACATTGAATTCTTTGCTTACCTAGTGGCTATGGAAGTTTTGGTGGAACTTTACATTCCCTTTTTGGTGGCATTTATAATTTTGCTTTCCCCATTTTCAATGTGTTATTGCAGGATCAACATGTGGGGAATTTTGAAATGAAATTTTGTAATTTTGTATGAATTTCAAGCCAAAAGCTTGTTTTCTCACTTGTGTTATAAAAGGGAATTCAGGGCTCATTTGCAGGGATCCTAGTCTTTTGAATCTTTAGGTCCAATATACGTAAAGGGTAGAAATTAGAAAGAATACAAGTAAATAGGATAGTCAAATTATCTTGGCTTTCAAGCTATGCATATGTAAATCTTAAATAGTCTTATAGAAATTACTGATATAAAAATAAATCCTATGCATAAGGCATATAATATCCTCTTTAAATCATCTAGAAGGGACATCAACAGAGGTGGCTCCACCAAAAGAGCGATGAACACCTACACATTTTTAGGTTCAGGCACATTCATACTCATAGTGGAAGCTAAAAGCAATATGGAGCTAGACTGAATAGAAGCAAAGGGGAGGAGAGAGGAGGATGTTGTAGGAGGCTCTAATACAAGGCCAATCATATCCTCTTCCTTCCTCTATAAGGTGGCCTACTCAGCCATGAGATCCTTTCTCTAGCACTTGCGCTCATGCAAAAGGTAGTTTATGTGACTCTTTGAACTAGAGGCCAGAGGCTCGAAAGGAATAGAAGGCTCCTTCTCAGCCATGGGAGTGTCCACTACATCCATTTCCAGTGGAGGAGAAAACTCCTAAATGAGAGTAGGAGGAGTAGGTTAATAAGCAGCGGGGGGAGTCGTCTCAAGTTCCTTAGCAATGAGCCTCTTCCCATTCACTACTTTGGGAGTAGGAGCGGTAGGAGGTCATGGACGCTAAGAGGATTCCCCATGCAAACCTTTTCCTCTACCATAAAAATATTACCAAGGTCTAGGAAATTTAGTAGGGAGGTCCTATATCCTAATCTTGGGTCTACGCCAAGGAGGGATCATCAAAAATTTTGGGAAGAGGAAGAAGTCAGTTTTTGTGCTATAGGAAGAGCCAATTTTGGATATCCTTTGTCCCTGGCCCTATGTTTCACATAGTTCCTGTAAAGTAGGTCCATTGTTGGAGGAAGCAGACCAATTGGGGTGGGAAAAAAATGGTTTAATGAATATCCCTCACAAGACACCAAAGGATAGTATCTAGTGTCATGCACTACATGCATAGCACCTTCATGTGAGAACTTTATGCATTTTTGGATAATAGAGACAATTCCATTCATGGATGCTAGCCAAGGTATGCCTAGCTTCATCCTGAATAGATTTGACTCTAGGATGACATCTAAAACTTTGTCAATGGCCCTAGGTCCAACTGGGACGGTAAAATTTATCGATCCATATGGATTTAGACAAAGGCCATCATGTGTACGAATGGTGGATTTTGTTTCTCTGTACTCTTTTCTATGTAGTGAGTTAAGCCACAAAATCTCTTATGTGATAACATTCACTCAACTTGTGGGGTCTACTAAGACTCATATCATAATGTTACCATTGAGGTGAGCAGGAATGTAGAGGGGAGAGGGCTTGTTGATTAGGGGTAAGTCTTGTGAAGTGAATGTCGCATCCGACAAACTAATTGTAGGTTATGTAGTAGAAGTAACCATTACCATGTTAGCATAGGCCTCGAGCTAAGTGATAGAATTGGTGGGATCAACAACCATGTTAGCAAAATGTGACAAAAATGGGTTTGTTTATATTTGCAATTCACTATTCACTTTTTCCACCAATTTATTTGCATTTTATTTTCTTCCATCAAGATGAATAGTACCATCCTTAATGCGGTCATGTATCTCATGATGCATGCACATACAACATTCGATATCATGTCTGTTAACTCGATGATACTGAAAATAAGTACTTGCATCATACCAACTAGGGTAAGGTTCCTTAAGAGGTCTAGGGTTACGTAAGGTTATGATCTTACCCTTCACTAACTTTTGCAAGATGGAAGAATAAGATTCAACTAACTTTGTGAACTTTCAACTATGTTTGAGGTTGTTGTTGTCCATAGTGGCTACTACATTTGCAACATCTTTTCTTTTCCTAGAAATTGATATGATGGAATTTAATTTAGAATGAGAGTGCAAGGAGGATCCCCCAAACTAAACCACTGTCTATTGATATTCTCATAGGCTACAAACAAGTGTGCAAAAGAAGAGTATTTCATAAGGGTGAACTTCTCCTACCAAGGCCTTTCAAAGTTCTCGATGAATAGCTTATGCACATTAGAATCGGGTAGCAGATACAAGATTTGAGAGAAGAATGCTTGATAATGTGTGATGAAGTTAGTAATATTTTCATTATCACCTTATTTACACCGAATGAGATTTGAAAAGGTCATCTTCAGCTCGATGTTAGCTTGGAACTATTATAGAAATTAGCTTACAAGTTGGTCAAATGAGAAGCAATACCATTCAAGTTTTGTATCCTTGAGATATCGAGGGAATAGTTTTTCCATCAATGTGTCATGATGGAAGAAATCTATGCACAAGGTGTTAATGGTGGACGCATGTATTTTTGGGTCCCATTTGCCACAATATTTTTTGAATTTAGGAATCTCCATTCCATGAGGGAAGGAAGTGTTAAAGATTGTGACTGAAAATGGCTATGCTAGAAGAAAGGTTGGAAGATAGGATAGGTAGAGGATTGTGAGAGACTTGCCAACTAGCTATGCATCTTACCCATATTCTGAAGAAGAGTGTTCAAAATAGGGTCATTAGAAGATATAGGACTAGAGGAACCTCCTCCAAAACCATTGTCGGAGTGACCACTAAAACCACTGGTGTGACCTCTGTTAGAACCACTTCTAGATCCACTGCTACCAATAGGGCCTCCGCTAGAGCCACCATCACTTCCAAAGCCATCACCATAACTTCCACCAACACCGCCCCCACTGTCAAAGCCACCGCCACTACCAAATCCCTCATTGTTCATCCTGCTAAAACTTCCACTACTAGAATTGATGGGAGGGGTGAAGTTAAAACCCAAGGCGATCTTGTTCTCTTTAATAGTTTTGGATCCCTTGGACATAGAGGGGATGTTGATTGAGGGTACGGTATCATCCATATATATGGATGTAGGTGGCATTGACAATACTAGATGTCTCTCATGGTCTTCAAAAGTGACTCCTTGTACAATGTTAGGATTTTTTGGAGGAGCGCATGCATCAGTTATACTAGAGAGACTAGCCAAGAATTATATTCTTGTTCAATCCTTTTCCACCATATACTTTAGTTTTTTGATGGCCCGGGTGGCCCTAGCCAACTTTGGGTTTCTTTCCAAGTGATGTTCCAACTCACCCAACCCTTTGCTGAGGGTGGAGACATATTTTGTAGGAATGTGAACAGTCTCATGATTGTCGACCAATGATGGTGTGGGATATGCAGAAAGAGTGGGGACATGGTCGGTCTCATCAGAGAATCCTACCTCACTCCTTGACAATTGCTTATGTGCGGCAAGACCAATGGAAGATCCAACAAAAAGGCCTGTAGAGAAACCAATAGTGACCTTTGTCCTCTCCATTGGAAGGTGTCATACACTTCTGCCAACAATATACCTGAAGGTTGTGGACTAGTTGTGATGCTCATAAACCTCACAACACTCAAGGGAACAACAATCATAAGGTATAAGGCAAAAGCCTCAACACAAACAAATGGAAAAATGTTGGTTCCTGTTAGGCTCACAAAAAATCTTAGAAAGAGGGACCAACCACGTTCATGGCGCCAGGTCACAGTGAGCCAAGAGTGAAAGGTTTCCCTAACTTACCCTAGTTTAAAGGGGTGTTTTGAAATGAGGGACAAGAATGATGAGGACTATAAGGTCCTCCAATCACTCTATAGACCCAAAAATTAGAATAGGCCTAGGTAAGCTAGTTTTTGGGTTTAACACTATGCCTCAAGTAGCTCTCTGCTCGAGGATGAAAGCATGGTTTTGGGATGACAACATGGCATGTTGGCATCTCTCAGGTGTGATGGTGTCCATATGACTAGAGGACTAAAATTAAAATGTGAATCGCTAGAAAATAGGTTGACAGCCTAGCTAATGGTTTTTAGGAGAGAAAAAAAAACTATGAAATAAGGAATATATAAGAAAATATGATCAAGAAAATAGATTAAAGTTGGGGTGAAAAAAATGATCTCACAATAGAGCCTATTTTCCAGCTAGCTCCAAGTGCACTTCCACCTACACACAAGAAGGAGGAAAATTTTTGGGAGGCTGTATAGGAACATACCTCAGTCAGACCCCTATTTTGGTGTTTCCACCTCCATGGAAAACCAAGATATAAACTATAGAGAATATTATGATCAAGAAAGAATGAAAGTAAAGAAAACAATAACACTACAAAATAGTATTATGATACTCAACCAAATCGTAGAGGAGAGGAGTGAAAATTATTACCACCTCCATCAAGAGCTCAGTAGCTAAAGGAAGAGAAAATGAGAGAACTCAAGCCTCTGGTGTAATGGTGTTGTTCGACACTTTCTCTATGGAGCTAATGGAGTGTTGTTGTTGCTACTATGGAGTTCCAAAGTGTTGCTTGAGATTGATGGATGCTAAGAGAATGTTTAAGAATGCTTGGAAGATTGTGTGGAGAGCTGAATTGAATGCTTAGAGGGATCAAGTTGAGTGCTTAGAGGATGAAATGAAGTAATGAAGAGATTTTTTGAAGGTGGGGTGTGAAAAATGGCTATATTCAAGTTGGTTGGTTGAAGAGGAAAGTTACAAATTGACCCCAATGGGAAGTGTAATGCCTCTACATGCTTTAGTTGTAGAAATCTGTAAGGGACGTAAGTGTGCCACACAAAATTTTGCACACTACATGGGTGTCCTAGAAAATTATTCTTCTACCAATGCATAAAATAGATGCCAAGTGGAATGAAGGAAGTGGGTTGAAGTGAATTTTTTCCTTCAAATTTGGTTTTCTAAGGTGCAAGAATGTAAAAGTGGAATTTGCGTAAGGGGTTAAAATTTGCTCCTATATAACATTTCATCAATATATAATATATCACTGATGTATGTGATTACCTAATCATTCAAGATTTGGTACTTGCACTGATCCGATAGCGGTACGTTGGGAGACAATACTATGTGATCGTGATCATGATTCACTGACTCTAAGCGTAAACTATAAACCTTGTATCTATCTAAGGGCCTCTCGATGTGCTCCTACTATATGATCCCTCTCCACCTATAGTTGAGCTATCTTTGACTCTAGTCTCTTGAACTCTATAAGGGTCTAGGAAGACGGTGCCTTTGTTGTAGCACTATCTCAATGGACTCATCTCCTCCAACTCTCATATGTTTCTTGTAGTCTCAGGAATGGCCTAAGAGAATTTGGGCCCTAATCCACAATGGGTGGGGGCACATAGTCTAAGTTCATCACCTCCTCATCGATAGATGCTGGCACTATCTTTGCAGCTTCTTGTAGAAATAATACACAATGAGTACATCATGATATATAAAGCATAAACATAGACACAAAGAACATGCATAAATAAAAAAACATTGGCTATATTGCTTGTAGGCTGAAAAATATCAACCTTGTCCCATGTAGGGGGCATGAAAGATGTGCTAGCCTATACATGACCGTAGGAAGTGATGCCTACTATGGCCACTACTCATGATCTAGTGATACAATTGGGTAAGGGCTCTCTCCACTTGTGTCAATCCTCAATTTCTACCTCATCACCCTCGCTCATGAGTGGCTCCTCCTCTTTGTCCTCCTCGTAGTCCTCCACATCCTAATCCTCTTTCCCTTCGTCATGGTCATCATAGTCAAAATTTGCATCCTCATCATACTCCTCATCTATGAAATCTATGAATATGTATATAGCTCTATACCATGTCTCCTTAGCCCTATCCTCTACCTCATCTCCCTCATCTGGAAATGGTACTACATCTCCTATAGGCTCATCAATAAAAAATATAGGATCTAACAATGATACTTTCCACCACTCCTCATAATCATTTGTGCACCCACGTTGTGTACATCAGAGATTGGAGGCTCATCTTGATTTGAGTACTCGGAGTCACTCTTGAAAATATTTTTTGCAATGAATCGTACTATATCACCTAGTCTTTGGGAACTTTGAACTGATCTCCTGAAAAAGGGTTGTGCACTAGGTGGTGTCTAGATTCAACCAAAATGCCACATGACTCAATTGTAGTAGTAGAGACATACTATGTAGTCATGTCAGCCAACTAAAAATATATCTAGTTGTAATCTCCTCAACTACCTTGTGGGATCTGGCCATTGAATTGGAAGTTGATAAGGTCTCCCTAGGATCTCATCCTCATTTAGTTGGTCAAATCTCACTCTCCAAAAGTGTAAATCTTTGTACTGCCACAATTGTCATAGAGGATAGTTGAAGGCCCAAGGATACATCACTATTGTAGGACATAGGAATTCAGTAGGTATGGTACATGTGATATGCTCAAGTAACCAAACCTATAGTAGTGTACATTGTACTATGTTATCCACCTCCTGAAACATGAACCGTCAAAGATCATATTATAGGTGCGCTAGGATACAATGCCCCTAAGCGTATACTATCCTGTGCTTTTCCATCCCATGTATTAGGTTTACTAGTCCTCCCTCTAGGTGTGATGGATGCCCATTTGATACAAGTACTAGTGCAATTATTTCCATCATAATTTATCTCACCACCGGGGCTTGTGAATATAGTAGCATCAGAAGATCAATCTGTGCTCTCACCCACTCGTCGTGCACTAGCCCATCTAGGCAATACTACATGTCAGGGCCTTCTAATCATAAAATTTAGATCTCTTTGGAACCATACCCAATTTCCCTGAATAGGAACTCAGATAATGTAGTGGACATCCACTAGAGTGGTCGTCATCTCACTGGTAGGAAGTTGGAATATATAGGTGTCTGAATCCTAGCGCTCGGCTAGAGCCATCAACATTGCATCATGGTACCTCATGGAGGGCATGACGTACACCCAATATACCCTAATAGCCTGCAAGTGCTTTGTGTCCTCTATTGAAAGTGTAGGGGCTAGGTCTCTAAGATAGCTAAGTTGCTTCCCACCCAAAAGCTGACACGAATGGGTAGGTACCTATCAATAAATCAAAAATATTCTCTATAAGCAATCTAAATTTTTTAATTTCTACATTATTCATCATAAAAGTATGGTAAAGTCACTCTAGTGTGCTTTGCTAAAGGCCCTAGGTACTTTAGAACCCTTTTGGGACACTTCACAAAGAAACGAGACACTTTGCAAAAAAGTGGGACACTTTGTGAACAAACAAGAATCTTTGCGGACAAATGTGACACTTCGTGAAAAAAGGGGACACTTCGCAGACTTTTTCCCAGGATCTTAAATTAACCTAGAAATGTGTAAAAATCATGAAATAACCTAGTCTTGTAGCACATCCAATCTTGAAGGCTCATAGTCCCATATGCTTGGCATCTTTTACTATTCTCTCATCACTCTCAAGCTACAAGAAGGTAACATGGAAAAGTAAGTTATAATTTACTTCACTTTTACCTCTTATTTATAAAACTAGGGTTTTTACTATCTTAGAGTTAAAAAGGTGTTTTTTATTCAAAACAACATAATGAGTGCTAGTGAGCTATGTTTTCAACACCATTAATTGTGTTGGAATCATGATTCCACACCATACATCATCAATTGTCTATCGTTATGTGGCATGGTACTTTGAAATTCCCTACGATATGATCTACCCTATTCAATGTGGTTAGATTTGTACCTTGGTTCCACCTCTGTAAAGCAAGTGGAATCAAGGGGGGGCATACATCTACCCTCAAATTTGATTTCTAGAAGTTGCATAATAGGTATTTTAGACAACTAATGAATTCGTGTTGTAGGATGTAGTTCCTAATGTTGTGATTTTGTAAATAACTACACTAGGGGCTTCATTCTCCCATCTTTTGAATGAGTATCCTCTTATGAAATAAAGTATAATATTTAGAGTCATTTAGCTTGCATATGCATGTAGAGTCATTTGGGCGCTAAAGTGGAGGCTAAATGTAGCATAGAAAATTGTACACTCTTGAAGAAAGAGGCAATTTAATGATTAATTTGGACCTATTTTGGAATACTTGTATTGATTGATCCTTAAACTTACCATTTATAGGCCCCTAAGACCCATTATTTTTTACCTTGAGGCTTATTCCACTAAAAAATCATGTAAATCTTCACAAATAACACTCAAATCATTTAAATTTAAAAAACCCACCTCAAAAACCTCAAGTGGTACCCATTTGCTACCTTGGGAAAATGAGTCCCCTTTGGTGGGACTAAGTCACCCGGAGTGGCAAATTAGTCCCTTTTGGGGCATTTTTCAATTTTGAGCAGGAAATTCATTGACCTAATTCAAATTTTTGATGGATGTTGGCCTTTCAGGTCTAAATAATGTTCAATTAGGTATTGGTGCCTATAAATATAAGTCTTAGGTCATTTTTCATATCATCTAGTCATTTTGAACAAACAAATTCAAAAGTCAAGTGTCTAATATCTTCCATAGGAAGATTCATAAGTCTATCTATAGAAAAGTTGAAGCTTTAGGGCAACATTCAATGGTTTTTACTAGGTCTTCAATCTCACTTTTTATCCAATATATTTCATTGTTTAGGGTTGATCATGGATGCCTATGGAGAATCATGAAGAACTATAGGCTAGGGAGATGCAACTAGCCATCAAGCCAAGCCTAAAACTTATCTTCTAAGTGAATCCATCTTCCATTTTCTCTCTATCTTCAGCCTAAGGAAGGTTTGCGTGCCACTAAGATTCCCTTAAAGTGATTTGGTTTTCTTAAAGTGAGTCTTACAATATTCAAGTTCCATTCATGCATCTTATTCTTGTATGTTAGAATAGGGTTGCATCTCGCTTCAGATTTCCTAGTCTTAGACACACTTAGGGCTAGGGTTTTGCTACATATTCCATTCTCTTACAAAGTTTAAAATACAAAACTAGGGGTTTTAACAAGGAAAACCCCCATTAAAAATCAAATTATATTATTCTTGGTAGGTATTTTCATAGAATTGGATCTGGGTTTTAGTTTGGGAATGAAGTACAAGTGTTGGACTACAAATCTGTGTTTTCAATTTTCAAAAAAGTAGAAAAGGACTGATACACCATCAGTGGGATACGAATCCCATTGGAGGTTGTTTTCAAAATAGTTTTCTAATTACAATACCCAATTCTCTGAAATTGCTTTCTGGGCAGAAACCCTAATTTGGGACTAGGTCATCTAGCTTGGCATATCAGTGCTAGTTGGTGAAAAAAATAGATTTTTCAAAATTTTAGAGACATTTATAGTCTTCACTTTGAACTCTATCAGTTGCTAGGTGCACTCATTCTATTTTACTTCTCTATCTTGCTATATATTACATTCAATCTATCTTTCTATATATCACATCATGTTTTCAAACACTTTACATTTTCTTAGTTTTGCATTAAGAATCAATCTCTTTTATCAATCAGTTGCATCTAATACATTCCCCTTAGACATATCTCAATCATATTTTCATTGAAATCTCAACAAAATATTTTTGAGTGAGCCATTAATACTTTTGCATACCTCTCTCCTTTTAGGTGCAAAACCCTAGAACTGTAAGAGAGACTCCATATCCAAAAATCTTTGGTTCAATATTACATAATATTAATATAATGTATACTATTTCATATACATACTATATATAATGTATAATAAATAATATGTATACTATATATAATATATAATATAATAATATAAGGGTATGTGCTGGATCATCATGGAAAAAATAGCCACTTAAGTGGCAAAAAATTTAGAAAAATCAGTGTTAGGCAACTTGACGTAAAAATTTGAATAAGCTAACTATATTATTTCAAAAATATGTAAGAATAGAATCAGAAAATTGAATGTAGTTTCTAAACTACTAGGTTTATTTAAAAATAAATAAAATCTATTTGGTGAAAATTTGAAATTTCAATGTAGTAGTACTTAAATTTTAGGAAAAATAAGAAGTAGGTGTCTATCGACCACCCTAACCATAATAAAATGATAATTTTTTTATAATATTCTATATATAAGTAGAGGACTCATGTGCAGATGTGATGCATATTTTTTTGTAAGTTTTTTTTCAAGTAAATAATTAATTATGAATTTTTTTATTACAACTTTTAAAAAATATAAAAACTCGTATGTCTGACCACCTTAACTTGGTCAAAACTTCATGAAATTTATTTTTTCTTTTTTTAATCCTATAGTATGTAAAGCATAGAATGTGACACATGTTTTAGATTCAAAAAATGTGATACTGTGTGAAAGTTATAGATGTTTTTCAATCAACCTATCAATTAGGACTTTAGTCGTAATTCTAATAGAAAATGAATAATAATTATTTATTAAATTCAAATTAAAGCATAATTTATATTGGTGGAAAGCTAAAAATCTCCTCTAAAAACCCTTTTCGTTTCATCAATTTTGGGTAAAAAAAAGTCGTCAACCACATACCCTACAAATACCCATAATATTGCCACTTTTTGGCCCATCATGATCTTGCACATACCCATAATAATATATAAAATAATAATTTATAGTATAATATAATATATAATATTGTAGACATCTGAATTTGACCACTCCCATATGATCAATTTTTTTTACTTTATTTGTCTATTTCGCATCCCCCATCGACATTAATTAAATGATTTATTTAATTAATATTTCCCCTTTTTCTAAGGTTCCTAAGGTATTTAATTTAATTTAATTAATTAAATACCTTACCTTTATTCCCCTTCTTCTCTAAATTAAATAGATGCTTTGACTTATCTGATTTAGTCACTTTACCTTTTTTAATTTAAATCAATTTTAAATTCATCTTTTTCTCTCTCCTTATCCCATCCTCCATAATTCCTCTTAATTTGGATTAATTAAATTAATATTTGATTTAAATGTGCACATATTTAATTAGGATTAATGTCACATCCTCCATAACTTGCAACTTGCCTTAACCCTTCATTAGCCACCTAATCACCTGTTTGCACAACCTTAATTACATGATTAGGTCAACCTAATCCTTATGCCATTTATGGCATACCCCCAAGTCAACCTTCATTAAATGCTTTATCCTTTTAGAGAAGGCAATCTCTTCCTCATGTGAATTAAAAATTCACATTTATTCCACCAAGGTTTTCCTCTTCCCAATGTGGATTATTGAGGAATTTAAAATTCCACATGTGTCACATCTCCCACATGGGGACAAGGACTTCCTTTATGAGGAGATCTTGTCTCAATCCCAAGGTACTTTAATGTACCTCCACCTCACCTTCCCCTTTGACACCTCATTGCCACATGGCAAGATCTGAGGGCTTGTGAGTCCTCAACTCATCACAACCCTTCATCTTGTCCATGTTGGCTAAATCTTATCCCTCCATTTTATTGGAGGCATTTCCCATAAAATTAGATGATTTTTCCCTCATTTCACACACACACACTCAAGCACTCAAGGATTCAAATTTTAGGCTCTCACAACCATCCTCCATTGTTGCAACTTTTGAGATCATTTTGCATCCACTCATATACCCACTTGCATCATTAGAATCCCCATCATCTCACCATCGTTTTGCATCTAGTTTCATGTGATTTTCCATTGATATAAGCACACAAATCATAAAATCCATAGGGCCAACCAACCAATCAACTTGGGTAAGGTAACTCATTTATTTTGATCTTTCTTTGTTTAAGTTTAACTAGGCCAATATTGAGGTATTGTTTTGTGCTTTTCTTCCTTTTCATTTAATTAATTCTACATTATTTTAAGTTAGGAAACACACTGCACACATTTCTGGCATGCCCAGTGGGACCCACATCATGGGTCTTTTCTTTTACATTTTCTGTTGTTTGAGTTTTGCAAGTTCGGGTTTACACAGAGGAGCGAATCCACCTTGAACGAGTGAATTTGTACCTTACAGGGGTGAACTACCTCTAAGAGATAGGAAAAAATGCAGCAAGGGGTGAACCTGCTCTCAATAGGGGTGAACCTGCACTAAACAAATTCACCCATTTGTCAAGAAAGGGAGAATTTGATTGTTTAGGTGAATTTGCTCCTATAGAGGGGCAAATTTTCAATCAGTCCCATAACAAGTGAACTTTCTCCTATAGAGGAGAAATTTTTCTTTTGTAGATAGGTGAATTTTCTCTTGCAAAAGGGAAAATTTTATTACAACTAGGGTGAACCTAAATCACCGAATGTGTGAACTTTCCTCATACAGAGGTGAATCTGAGGTAAACCCAAGACTTGTTCTTTTAGTTTTTGACTATGTTTTTGTTTTATTTTTGGGTACTGATCAACTAACTTGTTTGTTTGTGAATGTTCCTTGTTTTTTTCTAATGTTTGTGCAGTCGTTTCTCATTCATTTGAGACTAGTGGTTGGAAACAACTAATGTATTTTCTATAGAATGAGCACTCCAAGATCTTTAGTTAGTTTGTTTGTTGTTTTTCATACTAGTTAGGCACATGTACATCTAATTTAGAGGGTCAATTAACCTATTTGTTGTGTTTTTGAGTGGGTTGTTGACTATCCAATCCCCTTGCACCATTTGGTGATCCTGGTTGATGAGAAATTGTAGTTTACTCTAGTCTAGTCAAGTCTACCTAGGAGGTGCTAGTGTGTCTAAGCTCTCTCCTTGCACTACGTGCAAGCCTGGGGACCGACAAAAAATGTCTAGTATGTTCTTCCTTTAGTGGTACCTACTTGATATTTTATCACTTGGGGGATGATTCCAACCACGTGTTAGTGGCGGGTTATATAAAGGGGGGAGAGAAAAAAGTATACCTCAATCTTGTCGCATCATGTTTGGCTGAGCGCCAAAGCTAGTGTGATACCTAGATGAGATGTGAAGAGTTGGTTTGAGTTTCCAGTACCTTGCTAGTGCTCCCAACTCATGCTTATGGCAAGCTAATGTTCACAGTTGTGCCCCATGTACTGTGCGTATATTGAAGACTCCCTAGATAGCCTTGTTTTTCCTAGATAGAGACCTATGTTTTAGTCGTAGCTTGGTGTACTATAGGGGATGTGTACCATGCCCTAAAGTTACTCACCATGTAATCCCTTGGGTTGAGATAGGAATCCTCATGGTCGACTATGATAGTCTTTGAGTGAGAGTGTGAAGGTGAGCCCATGGTGTCTATTGACAACCCTATGCCACTAGAACACTAGCTATCCACCTTCATGAGAAAGGGTGATCCAAAGAACCACCTCAATATAATGGAGTATTAACCTTAGGTTGTCTACTCAGGGAGGTGGGCCTACATCAAGTTTGTAAACCCATATCACTAATTCTATGAATGTGTTGTTTGGAGTGTCTTCTTTGTGCAATAACAGTGCATTTATTTTCAGTTGAGTCAGCCTTGCCTTATGTTTGTTGTTTGGTGTGCTTGTTATGCTTTTCCATAGTCATCCCCTACCTTCAGAAGTGAATTTTACCCTTACATAGGTGAATTTGCACTATAGACATGTAATTTTTCCCTGCAAAAGGGTGATTCTACATCTCAGTCCAGTCCAAGTCCTCCCATTTAGGTGAATTTTCCTTTGTTAGAGGAAAATTTACTTGAGGGTCACCTTTTTAGGCAACCCTATTTTCACTTGGTTCTTGGAACAGGTGAGTCCGTTCATCCATTAGGCGAGTTTGTTAGTCCTTGTTCATCAAATTTTCCCGTTCTCTTCAAAATAGGCAAATTTTCTTAAGGTTTGGGAAAATTTTCCCCTTTTAGGGGCGATTCTGCTTGTTGTCCAAGTCTTCCATTTATGCATCAGTCCTCAAATTTTCCTATTTCTCAAAAATAGGTGAATATGCTCCACCCTTAGGTGAATTGGCTTGTTAATTCAGTCTTTTGTTAGTCCCCTGAGTCATCACAATGGTCCATTCTTGATAAAAGGGTGAATTTGCCAATAACTTGGGTGAAATTTTCTTCAGATAGGATGATAGTGTCTTCCATTTGAGTTCTCGTCTATCCTAGTCTAGGTTTAGGCAAGTCCATTTGTCTATTAGGCAAGTTTGTTTGTCCATTAGGCGAGTCTATTTGTTCGTTAAGCAATGTCATTACTCTATTGGGTGGGTTTGTTTACTTGTTAGGAGATCCCATTTCTTAGTTGGGAAACTTTGTTTGTCTATTAGGTGATCCTATTTTTCAGGTGAATCTGTTCCTATCCATATCATTTGAGAAACAAGCAAGTTTTTCATCCCATTAAGTGATCCTGAAAGTCAAATCTGCCCATTTTCTAGAGTTTGGGTGATCCTACTAGCTAGTCAGGAAAATTTGATAACTATCTAGGTGAATTTGCTAGCTGTTTGTGCAAGCTTGTCATGTTTTAGGAAAATTTACTAACAGTTTAGGTGAACTTGCTAGTTGTTTAGGCAAAGTTGATTGTCAAAATCACCTGTTTCCTATCTGAGTAAAAGTTTGGGCAAATTTCCTCTCCTAGATACGTGAATTTTCTTAGAAAATTTTCCTATTTCTTGAGTCATCGCTTATTTGGGAAAATTTTCCCCCCTAAATAGGAAAAGTTGTTTGACACAGAGGTGAATTTTCTCACCTTAGATAGGAAAATTTGTGATCCAAAGAGGAAAATTTGTTACACATAGAGGTGAATCCACTTCCCATACAAATTCCAGAATGTGAATTGTTTTGGCTACTAAAAGCCTCTTATTTTCCAAGTTCTTTCCCACAATCAAAAAAAATTTATCAGCATCTATTTACCCATAATCCTCACATTAGCCCATCCACATTTTCCAAAATTCATCTATTCATCATCCAAATCATATAGGTGCATCTTAGAACATCTATAGATCACATATTCATCATTGTTTCATCAATCCAAATCCCCTCAACTTCATTTTAGAGGTTATTACCCAAGTTGGCTTAGTTTTTTGAATCCGATCATCATCATCCACATCTACTTAGGATTTTCATCTATCTTGAGTTAGTTATCATCTTCAACCCAATAAATTTTCTTCCATCTCGAGGTGGATTCAGTACCATAATCATCCATCTATCCTTCAATCCAATCAATCAGCACTTTAAGTCACCTACAGTGATTTCTAAACTTGGTTTAGAATCTATTTCATCATCCTCCATAATCAATCACCTAATCCAAAAAAAAAATTATCTCATCAATTGATCCAATTCAATCCAATCTTATCCACCATCCAATCATCCAATCCATCAATCGTTCATCTAGTCTAATCAATCCTCTAATCATCACTTAGGTCATCCTTGCACTACATCCTAGAGTGTAGCTTCACCCTAGCTCATGTGGTAGTTTTGCACTTTCATGCCTGTTCAAAGCTCATTGTAAGAAAATAAACTAATGGATGAACAACAAGGTCAAAGTTCCCAACCTAACATCCCTTAGGATTCCAAGAATGGTGCCTCATCACAATCCAATACTGATGTCTAGAACACTTCACCACCTAGAGATGAGAACATGTTCAATCAGCCCAAAGTCATAGTTCACGAGTACCTTAGCAATCCCACTAATGTTCAAATGACGAATCACCTCCTTAATGAGCATGTAGAAAAAATCCTTGCCACTTTACTCATGAAAAGAATCAAAACCCCACCTGACTTTAACATGTCACAATATTCCAGCACCTAGTCTCTCCCAACATCTCAAGACCCGCATAATTCAAAGACCATTCTAGGAAATGCATATGTGCTCGACAGTCCACCCATAGATAATTGGTATCAACTTGGGTTCAACAATATTGTGCTTTATCATGTCAATAACATTCCTCGAGCTCCAATTTCAGTCACGGGAGTACAACTTGATCCAAATGATCCCAATGCTTATGGTATGCCACAGAATATTTTGCC
>VDFB02281492.1:835424213-835562098 GCA_007258455.2 Sequoia sempervirens
TTGTTGATATTGACATGTGATAATTTCTCACATGTTGAAGAAATTGAAGACGATGATGGCCGCCTTAAATGTAGTATTTATATTGAGGGATATGTATATGATTATGTTGATTTTCCTATGGTATCTAGTTATGTGCTTGAAAATATGGGTACAATGTCAACCACCCATGTTCCACATGATGAAATTTGCACTAACAGAGAAGGAATCCCATTCTTGGGTGGCCAAGTGGTACATCAAGATGAGTGTATTACTAATGGGGAAACATCATTATGTATTGAAAGGAAGGAGCCATTTCGTGAAGTTGTAGATCATGCTAGAATTGCTAGATTGTGTGCTCTATGTGAAGAGAAATTCGAAGATATGGACAACCAAAAGTATGATGTTAGTAAGTATAAAGTTGCACTTGAGTTCTTTGCAGATACTCCTTTTCTTCTAGATCTTATTTTGGAATTTTTTCTATCCCATGAGGACAACACTCATGACAAGCAGATTGAAGGTATGCTTGATTCTATGTTCCTCTTCCCTAATCTTTTCAAGGATTTTCCAAGTATGAGTTCGAGTTCCTACGAGGTTTTCAAATTTGATGAACAAATGGAATGTGATCCTACAATTCATGACTATGTGGAATATGAAGGATTTATTTTCCCAATCCAATTTAATGAGCCTATGGTGAAGAAGGATGATGAAGGGGTAGCATTAGAGCAAATGGAATGGATAGTATCAATTGTGATGGTACTAATGGCCAAAAATTGCACAATGTACATGTTGATCCATTACCAGTAGAGCAGGACAAAGTCTTTGATAGAGGATAGAGTTGTCCCTAAATTTTGGGAGCCAGGCATCTCTAGCTTATATATCAAATCCAAGTGTTTAAAAGGGGGCCTATAGATAACAAATTGCATTGTATATTTTGTGAATAATGTACATAGGTTGGTTTAGTGTGTCTATGTCTACTTGCCTTGTTCAGGCAAGCTCCTAGGTTTTGGTCTTCTACCCTAGTCTACTTCAACCCGAGAGCTGGATTCTTGCTATACCCACTGGGGTTATACATCTTCAAGCATGAGCCACTGATGGAGCTCCCAAAAAATTTGTAATTTTTGAGGATCCCATGGAATTAGTCTGCATATAGAAGCCCTTATCCTATGGTTTGAATAGGTTTTTGTCTTAGAAAACCCCTTAGTCATTCTAATCTTATGTTGACTTGCTCTACTAGTTTCCTATTCTCTAAGTGGTCACTTGAGCCATAATATGCGTTAAGCCACCAACCCCTTTGGTTTAGAGCATTGGTCATCTAGTTGATCATCGACCTTAATATTTTCCCAAATGACTTAAGCTTAAGTCATTCTTCCATGAGGGTTAAATCATTATTGGCCTAAAAAATTTCCCCTTCTTTAATGCTAACCTTACCGTATGTGCAGGTTTAGAGATTCGAGACTATGGGAAATGATCCTGGTTGTACCCCACCAACTCATAGATGTTAAATGTCAGCTAGTTATGTAGTGCAAGGATAGTGAGATGAGGACATGTGTCCTTTTACAAAAGTGGGGCCTAGTTTCCACTATATGGCTCATTCCCTATGGTTCCAAATTGATGGTGAAGATCAAGCACATGGACTAATCTCTATTGTTGCATGTTGGCTTATGGGGAGAAGGTGAGTGCTCATTAAAGGCTGCGAGAGTGGCAAGATCTTGACACATGGATTAATCCACCAGTTTGTGAGATGGGTGAAACCCGCCGATGGGTGAGTTTTCATCTGAATTGGAAAAATTCTATTGGCCAAAGACAAATGAATGAATAATTGCTAGAATTCAAACCTAGTCAGCCCAATGTTAGCAATTTGATCTACCATCTCATCAAAAGATCAATGACTGACATTCAAAATTGATAAACAGACACATGATAGTTGTTTGGTTCTGCAACCAACAAACATTAATGGTGTGTTCTTTGCATGCAATCAAATTTATTTCCATCCATGTGGAGACTTAATTGTTGGTTATCATGAAGTATGATATGTAGATTTCCATGCACTTGGGAAATAAATAGTGATAATATGTAGGCCAATAAATTCCCTCTAGTTTGTGTGTGTTTTTTCTCTAGGAATTGATGGTTGTTATCATCACGTCACTCAATAAATACAAGATGAAATCACTGCTAGTTGTATCATTTGCATTTAGCAATTGGAAATATTCTAATTTATATCTAAGTGAGTAGTGTTCAGTTGTGAGCTTTAGAAACCATCATTTTGTGAAAATGAGAAAACCAGTTGCTTCCACATGACCAGTTAGAAGGTCATCCAAACTAAATTTGTAGAGGCCCCATGATGATATTCCAGAATGCACTTTAGCTACACAGGACAAGTCTCCTATTAACAAGCCCATGAGTGCGCATTCAAAGTGTAGTAGGAGGCTACAATTCTAGGGACCTACTGCTGGAAAGACAAAGGATAAAGGAAAAAGACTGGCATAATTTTCTGCCAAAGATTGTGAAAGGGTGAGATATGGATGTGGTTCTTTCAAATGACAGAATTAGCCCATTGATGTCAAAGACAACCCCTCTGAAACTGAAATGGAGATAGACTCTGGCTATCGCCAGTATCTCATGACCCTAGGCTGAGCTTCGTAACGAGGACTAGAGGTATTATCTCTCTCACTTTTGGTTGTCAAGACTCCAAGCGGGTGAGATGGTTTTGTGCTCAAAAAGGAAAAAGATGAAGAGGGAGTTGAGGTATCTTCTCCATCTCTTACAATGACGTGAATTAGGCACGTGTACCATGGATTGGGTGATGGTGGCGGTAAGTCTTTTGGTCAATGAAAAGGTGGTTTATGGGATAATAAATTTTGTGTTGTTTGATCAATTTTTGTGGTGGTTTTTTTTTTTTGTGTGCATGGGTGATGCTTTTTGGGTGTTTGGGGTTGACTGTGTGCCTTCGTGGCAATGTGAACATTGAATTCTTTGCTTACCTAGTGGCTATGGAAGTTTTGGTGGCACTTTACATTCCCTTTTTGGTGGTATTTGTAATTTTGGTTTCCCCATTTTCAATGTGTTATTGCTGGATCAACATGTGGGGAATTTTGAAAAGAAATTTTGTAATGTTGTATGAATTTCAAGCCAGAAGCTTGTTTTCTCCCTTGTGTTATAAAATGGAATTCAGGGCTCATTTGCAGAGATCCTAGTCTTTTGAATCTTTAGGTCCAGTATACATAAAGGGTAGAAATTAGAAAGAATACCAGTAAATAGGATAGTCAAATTGTCTTGGCTTTCGAGCTATGCATATGTAAATCTCAAATAGACTTATAGAAATTACTGATATTGAAATAAATCTTATGCATAAGGCATATAATCTCCTCTTTAAATCATCTAGAAGGGGCATCAACAGAGGTGGCTCCACCAAAATAGCGATGAATACCTACACATTTTTAGGTTTAGGCACATTCATACTCATAGTGGAAGCTAAAAGCGATATGGAGCTAGACTGAATAGAAGCAAAGGGGAGGAGAGAGGAGGATGTTGTAGGAGGCTTAATACAAGGCCAATCATCTCCTCTTCCTTCCTCTATAAGGTGGCCTACTCAGCCATGAGATCCTTTCTCTAGCACTTGCACTCATGCAGAAGGTAGTTTATGTGACTCTTTGAACTAGAGGCCAGAGGCTCAGAAGGAATAGAAGGCTCCTTCTCAGCCATGGGAGTGTCCACTACATCCATTTCCAATGGAGGAGAAAACTTCTAAATGAGAGTAGGAGGAGAAGGTTGAGAAGTAGCGAGGGGAGTCGTCTCAAGTGCCTCAGCAATGAGCCTCTTCCCATTCACTGCTTTGGGAGTAGGAGCGGTAGGAGGTCATGGAGGCTGAGAGGATTCCCCATGCAAACCTTTTCCTCTACCATGCAAATATTACCAAGGTCTAGTAAATTTAGTAGGGAGGTCCTATATCCTAATCTTGGGTCTATGCCAAGGAGGGATCATCAAAATTTTTGGGAAGAGGAAGAAGTCAGTTTTTGTGCTATAGGAAGAGCCAATTTTGGATATCCTTTGTCCCTAGTCCTATATTTCACATATTTCTTGTAAAGTAGGTCCATTCTTGGAGGAAGTAGACCAACTGGGGTGGGCCAAAAATGGTCTAATGAATATCCCCCATAAGACACCAAAGGATAGTATCTAGTGTCATGCACTACATGCATAGCACCTTCATGTGAGAACTTTATGCATTTTTGGATAATAGAGACAATTCCATTCATGGAAGCTAGCCAAGGTATGCCTAGCTTCATCCTGAATAGATTTGACTCTGGGATGACATCTAAAACTTTGTCAATGGCCCTAGGTCCAAATAGGATAGTAAAATTTATCGAGCCATATGGATTTAGACAAAGACCATCATGTGTGTGAATGGTGGATTTTGTTTCTCCGTACTCTTTTCTATGTAGTGAGTTAAGCCACAACATCTCTTCTATGATAACATTCACTCAACTCGTGGGGTCTACTAAGACTCCTATCATAATGTTACCATTGAGGTGAGCAAGAATGTAGAGGGGAGAGGGCTTGTTGTTTAGGGGTAAGTCTTGCGAAGTGAATGTCACATCTGACAAACTGATTGTAGGTTGTACAGAAGAAATAACCATGACCATGTTAGCATAGGCCTCGAGCTAAGTGATAGAATTGGTGGGATAAGCAACCATGTTAGCAAAATGTGACAAAAATGGGTTTGTTTATATTTGCAATTCACTATTCACTTTTTCCACCAATTTATTTGCATTTTATTTTCTTCCATCAAGATGAATAGTACCATCCTTAATGCGGTCATGTATCTCATGACACATGCACATACAACATTCGATATCATGTCTGTTAACTTGATGATACTGAAAATAAGTACTTGCATCATACCAACTAGGGTAAGGTTCCTTAAGAGGTCTAGGGTTACATAAGGTTATGATCTTACCCTTCACTAACTTTTGCAAGATGGAAGAATAAGATTCAACTAACTTTGTGAACTTTCAACTATGTTTGAGGTTGTTGTCATCCATAGTGGCTACTACATTTGCAACATCTTTTCCTTTCCTAGAAATTGATACAATGGAATTTAATTTAGAATGAGAGTGCAAGGAGGATCCCCCAAACTAAACCACTATCTATTGATATTCTTGTAGGCTGCAAACAAGTGTAAAAAAGAAGAGCATTTCATAAGGCCAAACTTCTCCTACCAAGGCCTTTGGAAGTTCTCGATGAATACCTTCTGCACATTAGAATTGGGTAGCAGATACAAGATTTGAGAGAAGAGTGCTTGATAATGTGTGATGAAGTTAGTAACATTTTCATTATCACCTTATTTACACCGAATGAGATTTGAAAAGGTCATCTTCGGCCCGATGTTAGCTTGGAACTATTATAGAAATTGGTTTACAAGTTAGTCAAATGAGAAGCAATACCATTCAAGTGTTGTATCCTTGAGAGATCAAGGGAATAGTTTTTCCATCAATGTGTCATGATGGAAGAAATCTATGCACAAGGTGTTAATGGTGGACGCGTGTATTTTTGGATCCCATTTGCCACCATATTTTTTGAATTTAGGAATCTCCATTCCATGAGGGAAGGAAGTGTTGAAGATTGTGACTGAAAATGGCTATGCTAGAAGAAAGGTTGGAAAATAGGATAGCTAGAGGATTGTGAGAGACTTGCCAACTAGATCTGCATCTTACCCATATTCTGAAGAAGAGTGTTCAAAATAGGGTCAGAAGATATAGGACTAGAGGAACCTCCTCCAAAACCACTATCAGAGTGACCACCAAAACCATTGGTGTGACCTCTGTCAGAACCACTGCTGGATCCACCGCTACCAATAGGGCCTCTGCTAGAGCCACCATCACTTCCAAAGCCATCACCATAAATTCCACCAGCACCGCCCCCACTGTCAAAGCCACTACCACTACCAAATCCCCCATTGTTCATCCTGCTAAAACTTCCACCATTAGAATTGTTGGGAGGGGTGAAGCTAAAACCCAAGGGGATCTTGTTCTCTTTAATAGTTTTGGATCCCTTGGACATAGAGGGGATGTTGATTGAGGGTATGGTATCAGCCATATATGCAAATGTAGGTGGCATCAACAATACTAGATGTCTCTCATGGTCTTGAAAAGTGACTCCTTGTACAATGTTAGGATTTTTTGGAGGAGCACATGCATCAGTTAGACTAGAGAAACTAGCCAAGAGTTATATTCTTGTTTGATCTTTTTCCACCATATACTTTAGTTCGTTGATGGCTTGGGTGGTGCTAGCCAACTTTGGGTCTCTTTCCAAGTGATGTTCCAACTCACCCAACCCTTTGCTGAGGGTGGAGACATATTTTGTAGGAATGTGAATAGTCTCATAATTGTCGACCGATGATGGTGTGGGAGATACAGAAAGAGTGGGGACATGGTCGGTCTCATCAGAGAATCCTACCTCACTCCTTGACAACTGCTTATGTGCAGCAAGACCAATGGCAGATCCAACAAAAAGGCCTGTAGAGAAACCAGTAGTGACCTTTGCCCTCTCCATTGGAAGGTGTCATACACTTCTCCCAACAATATACTTGAAGGTTGTGGACTAGTTGTGATGCTCATAAACCTTCACAACACTCAAGGGAACAACAATCATAAGGTATAAGGCAAAAGCCTCAACACAAACAAATGGAAAAATGTTGGTTCCTGTTAGGCTCACAAAAAATCTTAGAAAGAGGGACCAACCATGTTCAAGGTGCCAGGTCACAGTGAGCCAAGAGTGAAAGGTTTCCCTAACTTACCCTAGTTTAAAGGGGTGTTTTGAAATGAGGGACAAGAATGATGAGGACTATAAGGTCCTCCAATCACTCTATAGACCCAAAAATTAGAATAGGGCTAGGTAAGCTAGTTTTTGGGTTTAACACTATGCCTCAAGTAGCTCTCTGCTTGAGGATGAAAGCATGGTTTTGGGATGACAACATGGCATGTTGGCGTCTCTCAGGTGTGATGGTGTCCATATGACTAGAGGACTAAAATTAAAATGTGAATCGCTAGAGAATAGGTTGACGACCTAGCTAATGGTTTTTAGGAGAGATAAAAAAACTATGAAATAAGGGATACATAAGCAAATACGATCAAGAAAATAGACTAAAGTTGGGGTGAAAAAAATGATCTCACAATAGAGCCTATTTTCCAACTAGCTCCAAGTGTACTTCCACCTACACACAAGAAGGAGGAAATTTTTTGGGAGGCTGTATAGGAGCATACCTCAATCAGACCCCTATTTTGGTGTTTCCACCTCCATGGAAAACCAAGATATAAACTATAGATAATATTATGATCAAGAAAGAATGAAAGTAAAGAAAACAATAATACTATGAAACAATATTATGATACTCAACCAAATCGTAGAGGAGAGGAGTGAAAATTATTACCACCTCCATCAAGAGCTCAGTAGCTAAAGGAAGAGAAAATGAGAGAACTCCAGCCTCTGGTGTAATGGTGTTGTTCGACACTTTCTCTATGGAGCTAATGGAGTGTTGTTGCTGCTGTTATGGAGTGCCAAAGTGTTGCTTGAGATTGATGGATGCTAAGAGAATGTTTGAGAATTCTTGGAAGATTGTGTGAAGAGTTGAATTGAATGCTTAGAGGGATCAGGTTGAGTGCTTAGAGGATGAAATGAAGTAATGAAGAGTTTTTTTGAAGGTGGGGTGTGAAAAATGGCTATATTCAAGTTGGTTGGTTGAAGAGGAAAGTTACAAATTGACCCCAATGGGAAGTGTAATTCCTCTACATGCTTTAGATGCAAAAATATGTAAGGGACGTAAGTGAGCCACACAAAATTTTGCACACTGCATGGGTGTCCTAGAAAATTATTCTTCTACCAATGCATAAAATAGATGCCAAGTGGAATGAAGGAAGTGGGTTGAAGTGAATTTTTGCCTTCAAATTTGGTTTTCTAAGGTGCAGGAATGTAAAAGGGGAATTTGTGTAAGGGGTTAAAATTCACTCCTATATAACATTTCGTTAATATATATGTAATATCACTGATGTATGTGATTACCTAATCATTCAAGATCTGGTACTTGCACTGATCTAATAGCAGTACGTTGGGAGACAGTAGTATGTGATCATGATCATGATTCACTGACTCTAAGCGTAAACTATAAACCTTGTATCTATCTAAGGGCCTCTCGATGTGCTCCTACTATATGATCCCTCTCCACCTATAGTTGAGTTATCTCTGACTCTAGTCTCTTGAACTCTATAAGGGTCTAGGAAGACGGTGCCTTTGCTGCAACACTAGCTCAATGGAATCATCTCCTCCAACTCTCATGCATGTTTCTTGTAGTCTTAGGAATGGCCTGAGCGAATTTGGGCCCTAATCCACAATGGGTGGGGGCACATAGTCTGAGTTCATCACCTCCTCATCGATAGATGCTAGCACTATCTTTGCAGCTTCTTGTAGAAACAATACACAATGAGTACATCATGATATATAAAGCATAATCATAGACACAAAGAACATGCATAAATAATAAATCATTAGCTATATTGCTTGTAGGTTGAAAAATATCAACCTCATCCTATGTAGGGGGCATGGAAGATGTGCTAGCCTATACATGACCATAGGAAGTGATGCCTACTATGGCCACTACTCATGATCTAGTGATACAATTAGGTAAGGGCTCTCTCCACTTGTGTCAATCCTCAATTTCTACCTCATCACCCTCACTCATGAGTGGCTCCTCCTCTTTGTCCTCCTCCTGATCCTCCACATCCTAATCCTCTTCCCCTTCATCCTGGTCATCATAGTCAAAATTTGCATCCTCATCATACTCCTCATCTATGACATCTATGAATATGTATATAGCTCTATACCATGTCTCCTCAACCCTATCCTCTACCTCATCTCCCTCATCTGGAAATGGTACTACATCTCCTATAGGCTCATCAATCAAAAATATAGGATCTGATTGTGATACTTTCCACCACTCCTCATAATCATTTATGCACCGACGTTGTGTACATCAGAGACTGGAGGCTCATCTTGATTTGAGTACTCAGAGTCACTCTTGAAAATAATTTTTGCAATGAATCGTACTATATCACCTAGTCTTTGGGCACTTTGAACTAATCTCCTAAAAAATGGTTGTTCCCTAGGTGGTGTCTAGATCCAACCAAACTGCCACATGACTCGATTGTAGTAGTAGAGACATAATACGTAGTCATGTCAGCCAACTAAAAATATGTCTAGTTGTAATCTCCTCAACTACCTTGTGGTATATGTCCATTGAATTGGAAGTTGATAAGGTCACCATAGGATCTCATCCTCATCTAGTTGGTCAAATCGTACTCTCCAAAAGTGTAAATCTTTGTACAGCCACAATTGTCATAGAGGATAGTTGAAGGCCCAAGGATACATCACTGTTGTAGGACATAGGAATTCAGTAGGTATGGTACATGTGATATGCTCAAGTAACCAAACCTATAGGAGTGTACATTGTACTATGTTATCCACCTCTTGAAACATGAACCGTCAAAGATCATAGTATAGGTGCACTAGGATACAATGCCCCTAGGCATATACTATCCTGTGCTTTTCCATCGCATGTATTAGGTTTACTAGTCCTCCCTCTAGGTGTGATGGATGCCCATTTGATACAAGTACTAGTGAAATTATGTCCATCATAATTTATCTCACCACTGGGGCTTGTGAATATAGTAGCATCAGAAGATCAATCTGTGCCCTCACCCACTCGTCGTGCACTAGCCCATCTAGGAAATACTGCATGTTAGCCTTCTAATCATAAAATTTAGATCTCTTTGGAACCATACCCAATTTTCCTAAATAGGAACTCAGATAATGTAGTGGACGTCCACTAGAGTGATCATCATCTCACTGGTAGGAAGTTGGAATATACAGGTGTCTGAATCCTATCTCTCGGCTAGAGCCATCAACATTGCATCATGGTACCTCATGGAGGGCATGAGGTACACCCAATATACCCTAATTTGTGTCCTCTATTGAAAATGTAGGGGCTAGGTCTCTAAGATAGCTAAGTTGCTTCCCACCCAAAAGCTGACACGAATGGGTAGGTACCTATCAATAAATCAAAAATATTCTCTATAAGCAATCTAATTTTTTTAATTTCTACATTATTCATCATAAAATTATGGTAAAGTCACTCTAGTGTGCTTTGCTAAAGGCCTTAGGTAATTTAGAACCCTTTTGGGACACTTCGCAAAGAAACGAGACACTTTGCAAAAAAGTGGGACACTTCGTGAACAAACGAGAATCTTTGCGGATAAATGTGACACTTTGTGAAAAAAGGGGATACTTCACAGACTTTTTTCTAGGATCTTAAATTAACTTAGAAATGTGTAAAAATCATGAAATAACCTAGTCTTGTAGCACATCCAATCTTGCAGGCTCATAATCCCATATGCTTGGCATCTTTTACTGCTCTCTCATCACTCTCAAGCTACAAGAAGGTAACATGGAAAAGTACGTTATAATTTACTTCACTTTTAGCTCTTATTTATAAAACTAGGGTTTTTACTATCTTAGAGTTAAAAAGGTGTTTTTTATTCAAAACAACATAATGAGTGCTAGTGAGCTATGTTTTCAACACCATTCATTGTGTTGAAATCATGATTCCACACCATACATCGTCAATTGTCTATCGTTATGTGGCATGGTACTTTGAAATTCCCTACGATATGATCTACCCTATTTGATGTGGTTAGATTTCTACCTTGGTTCCACCTCTGTAAAGCAAGTGGAATCAAGGGGGGGCATACATCTACCCTTAAATTTGATTTCTAGAAGTTGCATAATAGGTATTTTGGACAACTAATGAATTCATGTTGTAGGATGTAGTTCCTAATGTTGTGATTTTGTGAATAACTACACTAGGGGCTTCATTCTCCCATCTTTTGAATGAGTATCCTCTTATGAAATAAAGAAGACTATTTAGAGTCATTTAGATTGCATATGCATGTAGAATCATTTGGGTGCTAAAGTGGAGGCTAAATGTAGCATAGAAAATTGTACACTCTTGAAGAAAGAGGAAATTTCATGATGAATTTGGACCTATTTTGGAATACTTGTATTGATTGATCCTTAAACTTACCATTTATATGCCCCTAAGAACCATTATTTTTGACCTTGAAGCTTATTCCACTCAAAAATCATGTAAATCTTCACAAATAACACTCAAATCATTTAAATTTAAAAAACACACCTCAAAAACCTCAAGTGGTACCCATTTGCTACCTTGGGAAAATGAGTCTCCTCTGGTGGGACTAAGTCATCTGGCGTGGAAAATTAGTCCCTTTTGGGGCATTTTTCAATTTTGAGTAGGAAATTCACTGACCTAATTCAAATTTCTGATGGATGTCGGCCTTTGAGGTCTAAATAATGTTCAATTAGGTATTTTTGCCTATAAATATAAGTCTTAGGTCATTTTTCATATCATCTAGTCATTTTGAACAAACAAATTCAAAAGTCAAGTGCTTAATATCATTCATAGGAAGATTCATAAGTCTATCTAAAGAAAAGTTGAAGCTTTAGGCCAACATTCAATGGTTTTTTACAGGTCTTCAATCTCACTTTTTATCCAAGATATTTCATTGTTTAGGGTTGATCATGGATGCCTATGGAGAATCATGAAGAATTATAGGCTAGGGAGATGCAACTAGCCATCAAGCCAAGCCTAAAACTTGTCTTCTAAGTGATTCCATCTTCCATTTTCTCTCTATCTTCAGCCTAGGAAAGGTTTGCATGCCACTAAGATTCCCTTAAAGTGATTTAGGGTTTCTTAAAGCGAGTCTTACAATATTCAAGTTGCTTTCATGCATCTTATTCTTGCATGTTAGAATAGGGTTGCATCTCGCTTCAGATTTCCTAGTCTTAGACACACTTAGGGCTAGGGTTTTTCTGCATATTCCATTCTCTTTCAAAGTTTAAAATACAAAACAAGGGGTTTTAACAAGGAAAACCCCCATTAAAAATCAAATTATATTATGTTTGGTAGGTGTTTTCATAGAATTGGATCTGGGTTTTAGTTTGGGAATGAAGTACAAGTGTTGGACTACAAATCTGTGTTTTCAATTTTCAAAAATGTAGAAAATGACGGATACACCATTAGTGGGATATGAATCCCATTGGAGGTTTTTTTCAAAATAGTTTTCTAATTACAATACCCAATTCTCTGAAATTGCTTTCTGGGCAGAAACCCTAATTTGGGACTAGGTCATCTAGCTTGGCATATCAGTGCTAGTTGGTGAAAAAAATAGATTTTTCAAAATTTTAGAGACATTTATAGTCTTCACTTTGAACTCTATCAGTTGCTAGGTGCACTCATTCTATTTTACTTCTCTATCTTGCTATATATTACATTCAATCTATCTTTCTATATATCACATCATGTTTTCAAACACTTTACATTTTCTTAGTTTTGCATTAAGAATCAATCTCTTTTATCAATCAGTTGCATCTAATACATTCCCCTTAGACATATCTCAATCATATTTTCATTGAAATCTCAACAAAATATTTTTGAGTGAGCCATTAATACTTTTGCATACCTCTCTCCTTTTAGGTGCAAAACCCTAGAACTGTAAGAGAGACTCCATATCCAAAAATCTTTGGTTCAATATTACATAATATTAATATAATGTATACTATTTCATATACATACTATATATAATGTATAATAAATAATATGTATACTATATATAATATATAATATAATAATATAAGGGTATGTGCTGGATCATCATGGAAAAAATAGCCACTTAAGTGGCAAAAAATTTAGAAAAATCAGTGTTAGGCAACTTGACGTAAAAATTTGAATAAGCTAACTATATTATTTCAAAAATAGCGAATACAGAATCTATGAAATTAGATGTGGTTTCTGACACTGGAAGTTATTTAAATAATGAATCTTAGTGAAAATTTAAATTTCAATGTAGTAGTACTTAAATTTAGGAAAAATAAGAAGTAGGTGTCTGTCGACCACCTAACCATAATAAAATGATAATTTTTTATAATCTTCTATATATAGTAGAGGACTCATGTGCAGATGTGATGCATATTTTTTGTAAGTTTTTCAAGTAAATAATTAATTATGAATTTTTATTACAACTTTTAAAAAATATAAAAAACTACATTATGTCGACCACCTTAACCGGGTGAAAACTTCATGAAATTTTATTTTTCTTTTTAATCCTGTATTATGTGAGCATGGAATGTGACACATAGATTCAAAAAAATGTGATCATGTGTAGAAGTTATAGATGTTTTTCAATCAACCTATCAGTGGGACTTTAGTAAGTAATTCCCTAATGAAAATGAATAATAATTATTTATTAAGAATTCAAATTAAAGCATAATTATATTACAATTGACTAAAAATCTCCTCTAAAACCCTTTCGTTCATCAATTTTACAGGTAAAGTCGTCAACCACTTTTATACAAATACTTGCAATGTTGCCACTTTTGGCCCATCATGATCTTGCACATACTTATAATAATATATAAAATAATAATTTATAGTATATTATAATATATAATAACAGACACATCTAGATTTGACCACTCCATAGTCAATTTTTTTTTTACTTTTAATATTTATATATATCGACATTAATTAAATGATTTGTTAATTAATATTTCCCCCTTTTTCTAAGGTTCCTAAGGTATTTAATTTAATTTAATTAATTAAATACCTTACCTTTATTCCCCTTCTTCTCTAAATTAAATAGATGCTTTGACTTATCTGATTTAGTCACTTTACCTTTTTTAATTTAAATCAATTTTAAATTCATCTTTTTCTCTCTCCTTATCCCATCCTCCATAATTCCTCTTAATTTGGATTAATTAAATTAATATTTGATTTAAATGTGCACATATTTAATTAGGATTAATGTCACATCCTCCATAACTTGCAACTTGCCTTAACCCTTCATTAGCCACCTAATCACCTGTTTGCACAACCTTAATTACATGATTAGGTCAACCTAATCCTTATGCCATTTATGGCATACCCCCAAGTCAACCTTCATTAAATGCTTTATCCTTTTAGAGAAGGCAATCTCTTCCTCATGTGAATTAAAAATTCACATTTATTCCACCAAGGTTTTCCTCTTCCCAATGTGGATTATTGAGGAATTTAAAATTCCACATGTGTCACATCTCCCACATGGGGACAAGGACTTCCTTTATGAGGAGATCTTGTCTCAATCCCAAGGTACTTTAATGTACCTCCACCTCACCTTCCCCTTTGACACCTCATTGCCACATGGCAAGATCTGAGGGCTTGTGAGTCCTCAACTCATCACAACCCTTCATCTTGTCCATGTTGGCTAAATCTTATCCCTCCATTTTATTGGAGGCATTTCCCATAAAATTAGATGATTTTTCCCTCATTTCACACACACACACTCAAGCACTCAAGGATTCAAATTTTAGGCTCTCACAACCATCCTCCATTGTTGCAACTTTTGAGATCATTTTGCATCCACTCATATACCCACTTGCATCATTAGAATCCCCATCATCTCACCATCGTTTTGCATCTAGTTTCATGTGATTTTCCATTGATATAAGCACACAAATCATAAAATCCATAGGGCCAACCAACCAATCAACTTGGGTAAGGTAACTCATTTATTTTGATCTTTCTTTGTTTAAGTTTAACTAGGCCAATATTGAGGTATTGTTTTGTGCTTTTCTTCCTTTTCATTTAATTAATTCTACATTATTTTAAGTTAGGAAACACACTGCACACATTTCTGGCATGCCCAGTGGGACCCACATCATGGGTCTTTTCTTTTACATTTTCTGTTGTTTGAGTTTTGCAAGTTCGGGTTTACACAGAGGAGCGAATCCACCTTGAACGAGTGAATTTGTACCTTACAGGGGTGAACTACCTCTAAGAGATAGGAAAAAATGCAGCAAGGGGTGAACCTGCTCTCAATAGGGGTGAACCTGCACTAAACAAATTCACCCATTTGTCAAGAAAGGGAGAATTTGATTGTTTAGGTGAATTTGCTCCTATAGAGGGGCAAATTTTCAATCAGTCCCATAACAAGTGAACTTTCTCCTATAGAGGAGAAATTTTTCTTTTGTAGATAGGTGAATTTTCTCTTGCAAAAGGGAAAATTTTATTACAACTAGGGTGAACCTAAATCACCGAATGTGTGAACTTTCCTCATACAGAGGTGAATCTGAGGTAAACCCAAGACTTGTTCTTTTAGTTTTTGACTATGTTTTTGTTTTATTTTTGGGTACTGATCAACTAACTTGTTTGTTTGTGAATGTTCCTTGTTTTTTTCTAATGTTTGTGCAGTCGTTTCTCATTCATTTGAGACTAGTGGTTGGAAACAACTAATGTATTTTCTATAGAATGAGCACTCCAAGATCTTTAGTTAGTTTGTTTGTTGTTTTTCATACTAGTTAGGCACATGTACATCTAATTTAGAGGGTCAATTAACCTATTTGTTGTGTTTTTGAGTGGGTTGTTGACTATCCAATCCCCTTGCACCATTTGGTGATCCTGGTTGATGAGAAATTGTAGTTTACTCTAGTCTAGTCAAGTCTACCTAGGAGGTGCTAGTGTGTCTAAGCTCTCTCCTTGCACTACGTGCAAGCCTGGGGACCGACAAAAAATGTCTAGTATGTTCTTCCTTTAGTGGTACCTACTTGATATTTTATCACTTGGGGGATGATTCCAACCACGTGTTAGTGGCGGGTTATATAAAGGGGGGAGAGAAAAAAGTATACCTCAATCTTGTCGCATCATGTTTGGCTGAGCGCCAAAGCTAGTGTGATACCTAGATGAGATGTGAAGAGTTGGTTTGAGTTTCCAGTACCTTGCTAGTGCTCCCAACTCATGCTTATGGCAAGCTAATGTTCACAGTTGTGCCCCATGTACTGTGCGTATATTGAAGACTCCCTAGATAGCCTTGTTTTTCCTAGATAGAGACCTATGTTTTAGTCGTAGCTTGGTGTACTATAGGGGATGTGTACCATGCCCTAAAGTTACTCACCATGTAATCCCTTGGGTTGAGATAGGAATCCTCATGGTCGACTATGATAGTCTTTGAGTGAGAGTGTGAAGGTGAGCCCATGGTGTCTATTGACAACCCTATGCCACTAGAACACTAGCTATCCACCTTCATGAGAAAGGGTGATCCAAAGAACCACCTCAATATAATGGAGTATTAACCTTAGGTTGTCTACTCAGGGAGGTGGGCCTACATCAAGTTTGTAAACCCATATCACTAATTCTATGAATGTGTTGTTTGGAGTGTCTTCTTTGTGCAATAACAGTGCATTTATTTTCAGTTGAGTCAGCCTTGCCTTATGTTTGTTGTTTGGTGTGCTTGTTATGCTTTTCCATAGTCATCCCCTACCTTCAGAAGTGAATTTTACCCTTACATAGGTGAATTTGCACTATAGACATGTAATTTTTCCCTGCAAAAGGGTGATTCTACATCTCAGTCCAGTCCAAGTCCTCCCATTTAGGTGAATTTTCCTTTGTTAGAGGAAAATTTACTTGAGGGTCACCTTTTTAGGCAACCCTATTTTCACTTGGTTCTTGGAACAGGTGAGTCCGTTCATCCATTAGGCGAGTTTGTTAGTCCTTGTTCATCAAATTTTCCCGTTCTCTTCAAAATAGGCAAATTTTCTTAAGGTTTGGGAAAATTTTCCCCTTTTAGGGGCGATTCTGCTTGTTGTCCAAGTCTTCCATTTATGCATCAGTCCTCAAATTTTCCTATTTCTCAAAAATAGGTGAATATGCTCCACCCTTAGGTGAATTGGCTTGTTAATTCAGTCTTTTGTTAGTCCCCTGAGTCATCACAATGGTCCATTCTTGATAAAAGGGTGAATTTGCCAATAACTTGGGTGAAATTTTCTTCAGATAGGATGATAGTGTCTTCCATTTGAGTTCTCGTCTATCCTAGTCTAGGTTTAGGCAAGTCCATTTGTCTATTAGGCAAGTTTGTTTGTCCATTAGGCGAGTCTATTTGTTCGTTAAGCAATGTCATTACTCTATTGGGTGGGTTTGTTTACTTGTTAGGAGATCCCATTTCTTAGTTGGGAAACTTTGTTTGTCTATTAGGTGATCCTATTTTTCAGGTGAATCTGTTCCTATCCATATCATTTGAGAAACAAGCAAGTTTTTCATCCCATTAAGTGATCCTGAAAGTCAAATCTGCCCATTTTCTAGAGTTTGGGTGATCCTACTAGCTAGTCAGGAAAATTTGATAACTATCTAGGTGAATTTGCTAGCTGTTTGTGCAAGCTTGTCATGTTTTAGGAAAATTTACTAACAGTTTAGGTGAACTTGCTAGTTGTTTAGGCAAAGTTGATTGTCAAAATCACCTGTTTCCTATCTGAGTAAAAGTTTGGGCAAATTTCCTCTCCTAGATACGTGAATTTTCTTAGAAAATTTTCCTATTTCTTGAGTCATCGCTTATTTGGGAAAATTTTCCCCCCTAAATAGGAAAAGTTGTTTGACACAGAGGTGAATTTTCTCACCTTAGATAGGAAAATTTGTGATCCAAAGAGGAAAATTTGTTACACATAGAGGTGAATCCACTTCCCATACAAATTCCAGAATGTGAATTGTTTTGGCTACTAAAAGCCTCTTATTTTCCAAGTTCTTTCCCACAATCAAAAAAAATTTATCAGCATCTATTTACCCATAATCCTCACATTAGCCCATCCACATTTTCCAAAATTCATCTATTCATCATCCAAATCATATAGGTGCATCTTAGAACATCTATAGATCACATATTCATCATTGTTTCATCAATCCAAAT
Organism: Sequoia sempervirens; assembly: GCA_007258455.2. Lineage (NCBI taxonomy): Eukaryota > Viridiplantae > Streptophyta > Pinopsida > Cupressales > Cupressaceae > Sequoia > Sequoia sempervirens. The sequence continues at coordinate 835,442,024 of VDFB02281492.1, forward strand.
CCCCTCAACTTCATTTTAGAGGTTATTACCCAAGTTGGCTTAGTTTTTTGAATCCGATCATCATCATCCACATCTACTTAGGATTTTCATCTATCTTGAGTTAGTTATCATCTTCAACCCAATAAATTTTCTTCCATCTCGAGGTGGATTCAGTACCATAATCATCCATCTATCCTTCAATCCAATCAATCAGCACTTTAAGTCACCTACAGTGATTTCTAAACTTGGTTTAGAATCTATTTCATCATCCTCCATAATCAATCACCTAATCCAAAAAAAAAATTATCTCATCAATTGATCCAATTCAATCCAATCTTATCCACCATCCAATCATCCAATCCATCAATCGTTCATCTAGTCTAATCAATCCTCTAATCATCACTTAGGTCATCCTTGCACTACATCCTAGAGTGTAGCTTCACCCTAGCTCATGTGGTAGTTTTGCACTTTCATGCCTGTTCAAAGCTCATTGTAAGAAAATAAACTAATGGATGAACAACAAGGTCAAAGTTCCCAACCTAACATCCCTTAGGATTCCAAGAATGGTGCCTCATCACAATCCAATACTGATGTCTAGAACACTTCACCACCTAGAGATGAGAACATGTTCAATCAGCCCAAAGTCATAGTTCACGAGTACCTTAGCAATCCCACTAATGTTCAAATGACGAATCACCTCCTTAATGAGCATGTAGAAAAAATCCTTGCCACTTTACTCATGAAAAGAATCAAAACCCCACCTGACTTTAACATGTCACAATATTCCAGCACCTAGTCTCTCCCAACATCTCAAGACCCGCATAATTCAAAGACCATTCTAGGAAATGCATATGTGCTCGACAGTCCACCCATAGATAATTGGTATCAACTTGGGTTCAACAATATTGTGCTTTATCATGTCAATAACATTCCTCGAGCTCCAATTTCAGTCACGGGAGTACAACTTGATCCAAATGATCCCAATGCTTATGGTATGCCACAGAATATTTTGCCTCCACCACCTCCCATGCCTGTCCAGTAAGGTCTGACCCCCATACCATCTACACCACCAGCCAACACTAGGGGAAACCCTTTCCTCGCACTAATGCTACATCTAGGATCTACACCCACCACTAACTTACTAGCACCACCTTTTACATCTAAACAACCACCCCAAGGCAACATCCCTATGTTCCAGCAGCCTCTCATCAATCCATTGCAATCCACTTCATTGAGAGTGCCACCGCAACACACTACTGTTTGATCACAAGCACCACCACAACATACCACTACTGCTATCCCGTCTCAACCACCTCACCAACAACCTCCACAACAAAACATCCTAGTTTTGCGACAAAACATCCCACCACCACAACAAAAAATCCTAGTTCTGCAACAAAATGTTCCAGTCCTGCAATAACATACTGTTGTTCCCACGCAACCCCCTCATCAGGTAATGTAGATTACATCACAACCCCAACATCCACCACAAGGCACTTCAATCCTGATCACTCAGCCACAACATATCCCATCTCGCCTTCTTTACTAACAACCACCACAATAGCAACAACCACCTTAGCAGACTCAAATTCCCACTCAAATGCAATGAAATCCCCTCACGCAATAACTCTATCATCCATCAAGCACATATGATGTTAATGTTAATCCATCAAATCATAATCCCAATCTACTTCCTCAAAATCCTCCGCAATCTCAACCACCATCTTACACCAACCCTCAACAATCATAGTCAAACCCTTACTATCAAACGTCTAATCTACAACCACCTCCATATACCATGCAACAACCAAATGTTGCATATAACTACTAGTCCAATCCATATTATATCCAACAACAACCGCCCTATCAACAGGGTGCACCCTCCACCTCTTATTATCAACAACCATCATATTATCAAAAAGGTGCTTCCACATCGTCATACTACCAAGATCCTCTACAATACCAACAGGGTGCTCTCTCCACCTCCTATCATTAGCAGTAGCTACACTATCACAAGAAGCCTCCACTTCCTATTATCAAAATCCATCATCCTCCTACCCACCTTACGTCAACCTGCAACCACAGTCCACCTATACCAATCAGTATCAACAAATTCCTCCATACACACCTCCACTAGCATACAATCAAACTATGTCTACCCTACCTTCATCAAACAAACAATATCCTCCCTATAATCAATCCAATCCATCCTATCAGACTTCCCTAGTGCCTACCAATAAAGAGTGGGAAGAAGTTAAAGTTGTATTAAAAGACTTGCAAGTAGGGACTAGAAAACAATCCTTCAAGTTCAAAAGCATTTGTCCCTATCCATTTGATCCCTCGATCTCATTATTTCCTTTCTCGAAGCATTTCAAGATGCCAAAATTTGATAAGTATAAAGGAACTAAAGATCCCAAGGCTCATGTTCAATAGTTTTATTCCCATTGTCAAGAAGTCCAACGCAATAGAAATTTCCTCCTGTGATTATTTCCAAGGATTTTAACATGGATAACTCTTGAGTGGTTTATGTGTCTTGAGAAGGGATCCATCAAGTCTTTTGTAGATCTCTAAGAAAAGTTTGTCTCCCACTTAGACTCCTTTAATTTGGAGGACATCGATACTTTAGATCTCCTGAAAGAGAAGTAGTGTGAGACAGAAACTTTTGCAAGCTACCTTCAAAGGTGGTGAGCTTTAGCTAGTTAGATGAAATCCCCACTTAGAGAAAAATACATGGTCACCCTTTCTGTCAAAAACTCTCATCTAGATATGGTGCATAATTTTAGACTTCATTGTGTCACAACTTTCACTAAGATAGTGGAGAAGGGTCATATCCTTGAGAGAGTACTCATTGCCAAAGGGTTAGTCAATTTTTTTAATTCTGATAAGGAAAAGTCATCCAGGGATAAACCTCACTACTGGAACAAGAATAAGAGCATGGTCAATGATGGTGTCACTGACACCAAAAATGTTCAAGTAGCCAATACTTCCTAAAAACCACAGTATGTCCCTCCCTAGCAATCAATTCTTAATGCCATATCAGTGACATAGGGGGTGCCTCATCCTCCTCAACAATCCAATTAGAATAATCAAGGGGACAACAAGCATCAATTCACTCAAATAGGAGAGCCCTTAAGTGTCATATTCGATAAGCTTCTTCAGGCTAATTTCCTAATCACATATTCTGTGACCAAGCCTCTTGATGAATCCAAACCCAAGCCATCCTAGTACAAATAAAATGAGTATGGTGATTTCCATGAGATCAAAGGGAGTTCATTAAATAAATGTCAAGGCTTGAAAACATACATCTAAGATCTCATAGATTGGGGTGATATCCATGTGGATGCCAACTTGGCCCCCTCATCCAATGCTTAGCTATAGATATATCAAAATTCTTTCCCTAAGCATAAACAAGGAGCTAGCACGTCAAATGCCAATCTCGGTTCTAGTAGCAATAACAATCAAGGTATAGAAAAATTAACATAAGTTACAAGAATGTGCCATTTAATTATGACAGTATCATCATGTACATTGAGCAAGCAAAACCACGTGTGTCTATGATATGTGTGAAAGGAAAAGATCTGCAGTGTGTTATTATGACTCGCTGACTCGCATCATAGACCCTAGAGCCTCTACGTCAACCCAACCACCATCTGTAAGCTCCCAATATAATATTCCTTATCATCTAGGAAAGACCCTTGCCCAAATATCCATTTTGGATTTACTTAAGTCTTCTCTTGTGCACCAATAAATTTTAACCAAGACCTTATAGGATACCCACATCCCCAACGACATAGATCCTACACAATTCCAAGCATTGGTAGGACATCTCTCTACCACATATCAGCTAGGTTTTAGTCAAAATGACATGCCTTGTACTGATTCTAATCATAATTGCCCCATCCATCTCAAGGTCCTTATAGACCACCACAAAGTAATAAGGGTCTTGGTAGATAATGGCTCTTCCTTGAATCTTTGCATGTTAAAGTTCATAAAACAGGTGGGATACACTCACGCTAAATTAAATAATTAGGTCATCACTATCAAGGCATATTATAACACAAAATGTGATTTTGAGGGGACAATTTGTCTACCAATTCAAGTTGGGCCTGTTGTGTAGTACACTACCTATAACGTCCTTGATCTTGACCTTCCCTACAACCTCCTCCCTAGTCATCCATGGATCCATGCCATGCAAGTTGTTCCATCCACGTACCACTAGTGTCTAAAATTCCCATTTAATGGGGTGGAAGTTACCATACATGCGGACCCTCAAATTTTTGAATATTTCTACGCACTAGAGGCTTCCTTTCCCATTCTCATTATTTCCCAGGAGTAGAAATGGGAACACCTTAGACATCATCATCCTGTCCATCATCCAACACAATAGCCACCACTTTATCCACTCCATCATCCAAATCTGATTCCACCATTACCAAAGTCCAGATCATTGACAAAGGGTGTGGTGAATATGAAATGTGTACATCTTTGAATGTGGCAACCATGCCACCCTCACCACATACATATGGCCAACCTTCTTAGTCTGCAGAATATCAAGAAGAGAAGACAATCACCTTGAGCTCCAAGAATGCGGGATCCAACACTTTTCGCTCCCCTGGATTAAGACAAGATACACTAGAGGATGACATTAGCCAATGGGTCTACCGTGAGGAATATGAAGCTACTCCCCCTTTCAAGGAGTATTTCCAAGAAATGTATCCCTATTCTGTAAAATTGGCAGACAAGTATATTTATCAAGGGGGAGGCCTTGGCACATAAGAGCAAGGAAGGAAACAACAAGTAGACATGTAAATTATGCATGCACCTAATCCAAAATCACTAATTTTATTTTATCCTTAATCATCCCTGTACTCAATATTTTACCTCTTTAATAAATCATCTTTTGTTTAATTATACCCTAAGTCATCTCTTTAATTAAATAAATCAAATTTATTTAATTATTCTTCTATAGTTCTCCATTTAATTAAATAAATCCAAATATTTAATTAAATATATAATGTTCTTTATCTTCTCATTTAATTTAAATAAACCCAAATATTTAAGTTAGATATCACAATCAACTAACCTCCATTCAAATTAATCAAATCATGATTAATGCTAATCTAATCATCTAATTCCTCTAGATTTTTCCACTTGCACATGAAAATACATTCAATTGATTTATTAAATCCCTATTTTCTCTCAACATGGCATAAAAGGAGAATATTCTTCCAAATTTGAAAATCCCTCCAAATGGGATTTTTCCTTTGAACAAAGCATTTAAATCCTCTCTTACATGTCTCCAACTTGGCATTTAAGACTCTTTCTTCTCCCTCCAACAAGCCAACTTTTCAAATTTCAAATCCACCTAATATCATTTATCGGCACATTCATCAAAATGTTCTCACCCTTCATCCTCTCACATCTTGACAAGTGGAATTTGACCATTGGTTGAAGATTAGTCCTACATTCATCCATTTTACCTCTTCTTCTCCCAATCTCATCTATAAATAAGAGGCTTTTCTTCTCATTTTGGATCCACAAGTTATGCACTTTTGAATCCACCATCTTCATAGCATAGCATCTTAATCATTTAGCTTGTCAAAGGGTTGGGAAAGGGATGATTTTCATATCAAAGTGAAACCAATCCACTATGGAATATGTTTGAATATGCTTCATTTTCTTTCAATCAAATCTCTTTGATATGTTATTATTTTTTTGGCATTGTTTAGCATGGTTCAATATTTCATAGGAGTAGTTAGTTTGCTTGGTTTTAAACTAACCCATAACAATGTGTGTTGAGTTTGAAGCTATATTTTAGATTAGATGCTTACATATGGTGCTAGAAGGAGGGCAGTAATATCATATGTTATGTTAGAGATATCTTCAATCTCTTTGTTTTTTTCTTCTCTAACACTTCTTTGAGTTGTTTGTATCATTTTTATTTTATTTTATTTTGACAACACTATTATGCCTGGTATATGACAATAAAATGACATAAAATGTTATGCCTAGTATCATAAAATGACATTGTAGTTCATGTCCTTACCTGTTTGTTCAATTTTTGTCATCATTGTTTGTGTTATTGTGAATTGGTGCACGGTTTCAGTTCATTTTCAGCACACATACAGTTCTTGGTGTAATAGCAATAAATAGAGGATTTAAAATGTTTGATTGTTGTCAGTATCTGTGCTTGTGAATTATCTTTGGAATATCCTCAATAGTTACAAATCAAGCACTTGCTATTAGCCATGCGTACTACACAATTTGACTTAGTCTTTATTCTTTTATGCTAAACCATAACATGGAAAATTTAGTGCATCACAGTGTTTTGATTTTCAGTTTATCTGCTCACTTAGTTTGTGTAGCAGAACCTTTATTTTCAATATGCCTGCCAGTTGCATTAGTTTGAATAGCTTTGGGCATGATTTTCTATCCTACCAAATGCATTTGCTTGAAATTAAAAAAAAACACATTTTACTGCCCTGAGGCATTGGCTTTACACCTGTTGATTGCATTCACTTGGAAGCTTCTAAGCCCTCCAAATAAATTTGTCCCAGTGAAGAAGACTTGAGACAAGAAATTGTGTAGGTAGATAAACTAATGTAAATTGTAGAACATCATGATCAAAGGAAGACTGAACGTGTGCAGGAGTGATAGAATTGAAATTTGATAGGGACTCCCTAGAATATCTTGTTTGAGGTATCCAAAATGCAGCAGAAGGTGAGTGGATCCACCAATGTGTCCTACTTCATAATGAAATTGAATCTATATCTCATTGTTACAGATGAGTTATGATTGAACACAAATTGTATGCACACCTTCTCTATTCCCCCACGATTTTTTGCATACATGTCCATTGCTTAATGTTGTGGGATTTGGCGTTACACTTGTTGATTTCATTGACTCTATGCATTCTTCTCTCAATGTCGGCCTCAATTTTCCCAACTCAAAATATCTATCATACAGATATGGCTATAATCCTTCCTACCCACCTGGCAGTACCTACATTTCTTTTGAATATTTTTAATGGTTTACATTGACCTTCTAACTACCCATTTGTTGTCAATGTAACTTCATTACATTTGCATACTTGCTTTGGACAGCCCACTCGAATGTGATATTCAAAAATTTATTCCCTGTCCCTTACATACCTACTACAATAAATGCCAAGAGAATATTAGGATGTATTGAATTATTTGAATAACACAATCTTTATAGATCATCTTTCCATCCAAAATTTTGAGCGCAATTTTTTTACTTCAATCTCCAGCTGACATTGAAATTGTGATCTATATTTTCTACATGTGTGTCTTTCAGAGGTTGCCTATTATTTACATAATACACTTCAAATTGATTGATGAGAAAATGCAGATGAATGGGTGAATAGAAGTGGTTGTTATGACTATTTTTATAATCTCTAGTAACCATTGGCATGCAGGAGAATATGTGTTATATGAGTATGCTTCAAGGGAATTATTAGTGGCTATCAATATTTGAAGCCAAGAAGGAACTTATTTCATTCTCCTTTGAAGCGCTTGGCATATTCATCAATGCATTATAACTATTATATTTACAGTTTCAAGTTCTGATTTATATATTTTTATTTGACCTATCTAATATGATTTCAAATCAATGCATTGCTATTATTGTAAATTTCTGGTCTTGACACTAATTCCAGTGAATGCATACACCGCTTTTTGGAGATGGGTTTAATTTCCAATCTTATTTTTAAACTCCTACTTCCTTGTAGCAACCGAGATGAAGTTTATTTTATCTTATTTCAAGATATAGACATGATAGGTAGTTGCAAATAAAGTCACAATAATGCACCACATGTTTTCCTCTTCGAGAAATCCAACTATCTAGGAATAGTTGAGTTTGTTTTTTTTGCAGAGCTCTTATGTTGTCAAAAGGATCTTTTTTCTTTTTGAAATTTTTTATGATTGTGTTTGAAAGAAAGGCTTTCATTTTAGTTTGGTAACATTGAATTATTTGCAAGAGAAGCCTTTTTTTTGCAAGTTGTCTAGTTTTGACTAATACTTGCTTTAAAGTTTGTTTGGAAATCAAGATCCTTATTAATGCTTCATCTATTAGTTCAAAATCACTAGTCTTTTTATTTCAAATAGTTTAAGTTATTACTTAAAAAATGAATAGAAGTTGATAACTTGGTCTTCACATGATTTTTCTTTTTTATCTTATAGGAAAGAAGGAGGACGGACTTTTTTTGCACAAGGAACTTGAAAGAAGGAATCTTTGAAGAATCTTGGAGTTGAAGATAATTGAACATTAAATTTGAAGTTGATAAAGCATTTTTAAATGCTTAGAGCTTCCATTCTATGCTTTAATTTTTTTTTTTAGACCAACTCTCATCTTTTTGGATTCTAAAAAGAACACTAGAAAAGCTTTCGTTTTTGCTACGAAGGGTTAAAAAGAACTTTAGGAAAACTTACTAGACTTTGCTTAAAGTTAAAAATTGAACAAAGTGACTTTCATATTTCGTTTTGGTGCTTTAAAAAGAATCAAATCATTGATTTGAGGATTTAAAATGAACATGTGCATCTTTTTTTTTGTAATCACTTACCCAAAATAATATCATCAAAAAGATGTATGTGCTTCTCTCGTGCCTCACAATGATCTTGAGAATCAAAAGGATTTTTGCGATATTAAGTTGCGTAAGTGATTGCCTCCACATTTCATTTGGGATTAAAAATTGAACAAGTCTTGTTAATGTGAGTGGAACATATCATGTGTGTTCTCTCTTTGTTTCTAAATGAAGATTGATCAAAATACAGGTGTGTTTGCTCGCTTTTGTGTTATCTTAGAGGGCCTACCTTATGGGAAAAAGTAATCACCCAAGGGAATGACCCAACTAGGAACACACTAAAGCCAAGTGACTTCCACCTAGGATATAAGTGCGGGTACTTGAGGAAAGGAAACTATCACAAGGATTGTTTCAAAAAGAAGGGAATCAACGATCTCTCATCGTATGTATTATCCCCCACAAACAAAATTCCTGCAATAGAACCCCTTGTTTAAAAAGGCAAAAATACTTATCTATTTGTTGGTACAAGAATGGTTGTTCTAAAGCCGCCCCACACTTTTACAACTTTTAGTAGAGATGGAAAGTATGCCATGGGATATTCATGGGTACCAATGCTTGGCTAACCCGAGAAGTGAGTGCACTATAAGGGGGAGCCTGTGTGGCCAACCATCTAACTATTGAAAACAAGCAACATTGAGATGGGGGGTGAATCAATGGTCTACAAAAAATTACTTTATTAGTTTAATTATTAACCCACTTAAAATATTGAACTAAGAAAAATATGTAGAAACAAAAATAAAATAACCACAACACCATAACATAAGAATTTTTACGTGGAAACCCTATTAGGGGAAAAACCACGGTGGATGGCCAATCCACAATATGATCTTAATACACATAAAAAGAAGTTTACAATATGGGAATGCACTTACATTCAGGCACACTCCCTAGAGCTCACTGCTCAAAATAGGAAGGCGCACTGCCTTACAGAGATTTAGATTAGATCCAAGAGAATGAATTAAAGGAATAGAATCTACAAATGTTTGATTACGGTTTTGGTTAGGCTCATATGTCAAACTTTTGTCCTTCTAACTAATACTGAACTTCTTCTCTTCTCTGCTCTGACTCGCTTCACAAAATCTTTATGCACAAGTGAAACTATGCATAAAGTCACTCTAACACTCTTCTAATATTCGTAATACACATTGGCACACCATGCACACATCACAAAATGATATAAGAGATCATACATATATATCTGCGACCATCAATTTAATCAGAACATGTCGGCTCCAAATACTACTTGAAAATATTAGAAAATTGTTGACTCAAATCTAAAGAGTTATTCAATGCGCATCCACAACAATCATCCACAACTTAGCTTGGACCCAAAGCATAATGACCGAACACAAAAATATTTGAATAAAGATTCCTTGAATATCTGCAACATATTGTATCGATTAAGTCAGCCCAAAATATTGATAAACAGAAAAGTAACCAACCAAATCTCCAAACTCGCACAAGACTTAATATGAGGCACTAAGATTTTTGGAAAAAACTTTAGATGTACTGATAGACCTCCCATGAGATCCACAACTCAAAATATCAATTGACATTTATAAGTGAATCGATGATCACCAAACTGCTAGATGTTTTGTTCTTACTGATTGTCCTCAATCTAACTACCAGTATAAGCAAATGATGTTATGTGGATCTATCACCAACTAGGGTTGCCATCAATGATAACACCAAAATCATCTGCAATGTATCTTTCCAACACCAACCATCCATTGAAAGTAGGTGTAGCTGGACTTGTCCAAGTAGGGACTCAACAAATATTGTCTCAAATATCCATAGGGTTGTGCATGTTCTTGAAATCAAAAAACTTTGCTTGATCGAAAACATTGAAAAAAACAAACATTTAACTTGAGCATAAAATCTCAAACCCTTTAGGAGAAAAAAATATCCTTGAACAAATTCACATGCTATTGCTTTCCCTTGGAATTCGTATCCTTAGAGGTTTCTAGGAATTTGGATTTCATCTCAATTTTCTCCTACTAAAGTCAACATTAGGTAGCTTTTTCCTTGATATCCTCGATTTCCACATGATGCACTTTTTGAGATGAGAAGAAGTTAAGACATTGGACATCTAGTTTCAAAAACCTAATCAAGAAGTTTTTGTGGTAAAAGAAAGTTACTAAGCAAAGCTAAGAACAATTGAATCTCACAAATGTGTCTCATCAAATGATTTCTAAAAGATCAAAATCTAGAAACCTAGATTCAAAGCTCTTAGTCCAAAAGCTCATCAAAAGTGTCTATCAACACTCTACAAGTTTAGAGAGAGATTGGTCTTCAACTTCTATATAAGAGCTTCAAGAAACAATCCTAATTTGTACGCATTTTATTCTTGTCAAAATCCAACACTTTTTCAAAGGTTTGAACATCTTGTTTAGAGTAAAGTGTGTTATTCAAAACCAAGGTCTTGTAAACAAGATTCTTTAGGTACACATAGGATCAAATTCAACCTTCATCCATCTTTCAAACATCAAACCAAGATCATCTCACCAACAACTCTTGAAAATATTGAAACCATCCCTTTTGCTAGACTTTTTGGAAAATACATGAATCATAATCCTTGAACCAAAATCCTTGAATCAAACATCAAATAATTTTTTTTGGCTAGGTATGTGTAAATGAATCCTTCTCTGTATACTTAGTCAAATTATCATCAAATCATCTTTGTTTGGTTAGGTGTGGGTAGATGCATTCTTCTCCCTACACTTAGTCAAATTATCATCTTGTGGGCAAGTCTATCCCATATATAACATCCAACATCCTGGGATCATTTTTTCATTATCTAATTCCAAAAATCAAAACAATCCAAAACCAAATCAAGGTCAAAATCAAAATCCAAAATCCAAGAAAGTCCCACAAGTCTAGCATCCTCCTCAAGATCTACTAAGATTTTAAATCATCCATATCATCCACCTTTCACGCATTTCACCATCACACTATTGATCCTTAATCATCTTAGAGATTCTCTTTTTAAGCTTAAAGTTCGATCAATCTAAAGAATTAGAGATTAATCTCCCACATTCTTGAAAATTGATCCCTATTTTGTGGTTCAAACTAAATCTCAACACAAGAAGAGCATGTAAACCAACAAAGAAACATCAAATTCAAGTGATTTGAGTCAAAGCACCGCTCAAATAAATCTCATTGGGTCTATCAATCTCATGATCAATCTTCCTCTATTTTCACAAGACTATCAAGAAGAAGGTGTCCAAGTGGAGGATGGCACCAACAATGTGCTAGGGATGACACAAGATGAGATCATTGAAATGGTTCAAAATATTGAAACACAAAAAATCGTTGACATCATGATGAAACTCAATCCCTCACAGTACATGCTTGAATTAGCAAAACAAGGGGCTAAACTCCCTTTTGATTTCGATATGAGCTCTATAGTGGAACAACTTCTTGGGGCCATGCCCCCAATTTCATCCACACTCCCAATCTCATCCACACCTCCATTCCAAAACATCACCCAAAACATACCCCAAATCACAACATCCATTGCTCCAACTCAACCTATTGTGAACAAGGGGAGCTCATTTCTTAATGCACTACAAACACACCCCCTTGTGAACAACTAGGATTTGGATGCAAACACCATATTTTTTCAATTTGTCCCCAAAAATACATTACAAATATAGGTTCCACTCACCTTCTAGGATCCCAATGACCCATCATCATCTTTTCATGCAACACTAGCATACCCATTAAATACGCAAACCTCTCTCTGCATGACTTCGCAAGGAGGGGGTGGGCTATTCGGACCAGGGGTATCTTTGATCCATCCTCGTCATTGTCATTTGATCTAGACAACACACCACCTATCTTCCCACCACTTCCACCTTTACCATTAACATATGCATCACCCCTTGATTTAGGGTTGCCTCCCTTACCACCACTCAATCAAAATCAAAACAACCCCCCAATCATGAATCAAGTCGTCACATCAAATACTTTGAACATGCCATTGATATCGCAAGTATAGATGGCAACCATTCAAATAGCCCAAACAGTCATCACCCAATCAACCACACCCAAAATATCTACAATGATAGTCTCTTAAGGACTAAACACATCAATTGCCTTGTCCACCACACAAATCCCCACCATCAATACAATAGTTCCTCTCATCACAACAATAAACACCATTCCAAATCCACCTCCACTGTTCCCACCAAGAACAAACATCAATAAATATAGCATCATGTTGCAAGCAACACAACAAGCATATCAAAAGGCACTTCAACAATTCCAAGCACAACAAGCACAAAACTCACAAGCTATGCTACAAGCTACTTAGCAAGTGCAAGCCACTCAAACCACTCAAGCCACACAACAAGCGCAACAAGCAAAATAGGTTGCTCAAGCTCAAGCCCTATTACAATAACAACAAGCCACCCAAGCTTCCCAACCTACCCAAGATGAGCAAGAAGTGCAAGCAACTCAAGTCATGCAAGCCGCACAAGTTGCATAGATTGCACAAGCTTCCCAATAGGCACAAGCCCAAGCACAAGCACAAGTGCAAGTTGAATACTAGGCACAACTGTAAGAAGCCTGACAATAAGCATATCAACAAGGCTTACAACAGTATCAAGCACAACAAGAAGTAGCATTAATAGCCCAATAACAAGCGTTGTTGGAACAATATTAGCAAGCCCAACAATAGGTGTTGTTGGTGCAACAACAACAAGACCAACAATATGCATTGTTGGCATAGCAACAAGAAGACCAATAACAAGCATTGTTGGCATAGCAGTAGATGTAGGCATATTGGAAAAGCTTGCACCAAACTCCCATCAATACACCCATCATTCTGCCCATCACTCAAGCACCTCAACCACTTCAAAACACATTCACTCCACCCTCGAGCTGCAAGAGGATGTGATGGCACAAATCAAATTCGTTTCACAACAAGTGTCTGATCTTCAATTAGGGAAAACCACAAAAGCACCAAAGAACTTGTGCCCCTATCCATTCAACAGGAGCACTATCATGAAGCCATTCCCAAAGGGATTTGAGATCCCAAAATTTGATACATATCGTGGAATAGGAAACCCTGAAGATCACACCAGGGAATTTCAAGTACATTGCATGGAGGTCACATACAATGAAACTTATCTTATGTGACTATTCCCCCGAAGCCTGGCAAGAAACACCATTGACTAGTTCTCCCATCTCTCAAGAATCAAAAAATTCTATGAAATCGTGGACACATTCATACAAAACTATTCCTTCAACATAGCTATGGATGTGACTCTAGAAGAACTTTAAGCCATGAAACAATCCAAAGGAGAGACTTTTTCTTCATTCTTACAACAATGGCAATCAAAATCCAATAGAAGTAAATGGGCCATGGCTGAGGAATAGCAAGTTTGCACCATCATCACAAATCTTGATGGATTCTTTTTCTTTCATCTCAAGCTACAAGGCATCACAACCTATGATTAGTTGATCCCTAGGGCACTCAATATTGAATGAGCCCTTATCTCACAAGGGGGAGTTCCTTCCTATCAAGAAAGTTTCCCATCCACCAGCTATAGTGACAAACCTCGCACATGGGTGAAAAAAAAAACATTACCAATGATGGTGTAGTCGACGCCAAAGTTGTCATTAGTGCACCTCGACAAAACACATAAGCACCTCAACAACTAAAAACCAACAATAAAAAAAATTAACAAGCCAACACTGATACACAGCAACCAAACAACAAAATAGTCAACAACGTGGACAATCAAGGAAGACCACCTCAGTGAAACAAAAATTTACCAAAATGGAAGTACACAGCCCTTGGTGAATCAACTGAATTCATTATGAAGAGACTAGTAGAGGAAAAACTCATCACAATCCCCACCTATGACAACTACCAAGAGCCCTTGGTGAAACTACTGTGGTACAATGAAAATAACCTTTGTGATTTCCACAAAATCAAGGGACACACAACTGCCAGTTGTATGAGATTGAAAAACTTGATCCAAGACCTCATTGATGACAAAATCATAAATGTGGAACAACCAGCGGGAAATCAAAATCTCAAGATCTACATGAATTCTATGCCCAATCATAACAAAAAAGGGAACAATAGCAATGACAAGGGAAAGGGTGCATTCAAAGTGTGAATCATGTATATGACCATGTCGTCACATCCTTAGATGAGTATTGAACTGTTATCATCATCAAAGGAGCCCAAGCTGATTGTGGAGTCACCACAAGAGGTGGAAAAGTCACCATCATAGGATCATCTTAGCCTCATAGAGCATCCACTTCCAACTTGAGATCTGTTCCAAGTGGCTATAATGTCCTCAAACAATTAAAAAGAACCCCAACACAAATCTCCATCTTGGAATTGTTGAAAATATCACCATCCCATTAAAAGATCCTTGAAGAAGCCTTGGCCTCATCTTCCATCCCCACTAATCTTAATGTGGATCAATTCAAAGGTATGGTTGCACACATCACTATGACTCACCTTTTGACATTTTTAGAATCGGATCTCTCGACACAACCATCTCACAACCGCGTGCTTCATCTAGTGGCTTATGCCCATAAAAACAAGTTCAAGAGGGTCCTAGTAGATGGAGGTGTAGGGTTGAACATATGCACCATTAAATTAATAAAAAGCTTGGGCTTCTCTAAATATGTTGAAAAAGGAAAAGACATAAACATAAGAGCCTAAAATGATCAAAAAAGAGTTTCTTAGGGCACAATCCAACTCCCTATTCAAGTAGGGCCAACCATCATGGAAACAACATGTCAAGTTCTTGAACTAGAATTTCCTTATAATATTTTGTTAGGGCTTCTTGGGTTCATGGGATGCAATCCATCACTTCGACCTTCCACTAGTGTGTAAAGTTTCCATACCAAGGCCAAAAGGTCACGGTCCATGGGGATCCTAAACCCTTTTACTATTGCAATAGAAGCAAAATATTATAAAATCTTCCAAGTGCCTAAGAACGATGAAGGCCCCTCAACTCCATACATTGATCTAGCTACTCTCACCTCCACTTATGTGACAAAGACACTCACCATCCCCACCATCTCCAATATCAAGGTCATTATCCAAGACAATGGGTGTGGGGACTATACAATTCTAATTTATTTTTTTGTGGTAGGAGAGTTACCATAATATCCTAGGTCACGAGGATGACCATAGTCAAATAATGCTTCCTCATCCCAAACCTTCACAGTAGGTTCCTCTAGCTTCAGTAGTTGGGGGGACCTAGGCAAAGAAATAATAGAAGAGGACCCATCAAACCTCCTATACCAAGATAATAGATCAGCAATAGATCTACCTATGGATTATAGCAATAAAGGCTTACAAATGATGCTCATTATGGCATAGGACAAAAACAAAAAGCTTGGACAAAATGACAACAAAATTTTAGTACCCCTCATACAGAAGATGCATATGAGAAATATTGGTCTTAGATGTACCCCTCTGAAGGTGACCATACTTGGCAAAGGTTCCTCGATTAAGAAAGTCAAAACTCTTCAGCAATCTACAGTCACCCTTCAATTACCTGTATCCATAGGTCTACCTTTAGACAATTTCACCTTTGATATAAGTGATGTGTGTAGTAGTGACGAGGACCCCATAACTTATGTTCCCATGCTTTTTGAAGACACCTCCCTACTCATGATTAGTACCTTGTCTTTTGAGACCAACAACCATCAAACCCATGAAACCAGCCTATTCTATCCCCAACTCATTGATTACAACCAACAAGGACCGCCAATTCTGGACACTTTCAAAAATGATGAAATGCTCTTAGAATTCATGGGACTATGGAATAGGGTACCATGCAAAGATCACAAGGTTGGGTTTGATATCATTTTGGACACACAAGCTTACTATGGGAAAATGATTGAATCCTTTAGTCACAAAAGTGAAAATTTGAGAATAATCTCAAGGTCTTTGAGTGAAAATGACATTGTGGCACTCTCTGGCCCAAAAATAGTAAAAATAAAGGACATATCCAAAGGTGAAAATTTATTTGAGGCACCCAAGGATGAAGGATTCAATCATTCTCTTAGTGCTCTACATCAGGAAAAGTCAGCGGTTCTAGCCGAGAAGTGCAACCCAATCAACTTTGGAATAAAGGAAACTCCACATATCACATTTTATGTTGAATCATTGGTGTCAGAAGAACAGGAGCTCCTAGCTGCCTTCTTAAGGGAGAGAAAGGTCAACTTTTCATGGAGCTATGTCAACATGCTCGGGCTTGATCTAGAGATTGTGGTCCACCATCTAGTAGTTTACCCTAAAGCAAAGCCCATCAAACAATATCTTAGCAAAATGCATCCCTAGATAGCTTTGTTGGTTAAAATGGAATTGAAGAAGCTACTTGATGTAGGGTTCATATGACCAATGGACTATCCAAAGTGGGTATCAGATCTAGTTCCTATTTCAAAGCTCGATGGGGGCATCCGTATATGCACAAATTTTAGAGACTTGAACAAGGCATGTCCCAAAGATGACTTCCCACTTCCCAACATTGATATGATTGTAGATATGACCACTCGACATGAGATACTCTCTGGGTATAACCAAATTATGATAGCCAAAGAAGACCAACATAAAATGACTTTTACTTGTCCATGGTGGACATATTCCTGGAACATGATGTTGTTCGACCTAAAGAATGTTGGAGCAACATATTAGAGGGACATGACTTTAATCTTTCATGGCATGATCCATAAGACTATGGAAGATTATGTGGATGACATATTGGAAAAATTTAGAAAAAGGTGGGACCACATAGCAGCATTAAGTGCCATTTTCAATAGACTGGAGGAATACAAGCTCCACCTTAATCCAAAGAAGTGTGTCTTCGGCATACAATTAGGGAAGCTATTGGGATACATCGTGTCCATGAGAGGGATTGAAATAGATCCCACTAAGGTAAAGGAAATCCTCAAGATGGAGGCACCTAAGACATTGAAGCAGCTAGGAGTCCTACAAGGTAGGCTCTAGTCCATCTGCCAGTTCATAGCTCAACTAGCAGAAAAATAAATCCCATATTCTCACCTACTCCACAAGTGGGTAGTGTACAAGTGGGATGAAATGTGTGATGAGGCCTTTAACAAGATCAAAGAGTATTTTCTCACACCTCCAGTGCTTATGTTGCCAATCCTAGGAAAGACTCTAATCCTCTACATATCAACAACAATAGTTGCGCTTGATGCTCTCCTATCTCAGTGCAACGAAAATGGTATAGAGAGGGCCATCTAATACATCAATTGGACCATGGTAGGGCATGAGTTAAATTAATCCTTCATTGAAAAATCTTTTCTAGCAATGGGGTTTGCCTCACAAAAGTTCAGACACTACATGTTAGCACATAAAATCAAGCTCATTTCTAAGATCGACCCACTCAAGTACCTATTCACAAGAAGGATGGCTAAGTGGGTCATGATCCTGATAGAATAAAATATCGAGTATGTGGAGTGGAAGGCCATCAAAGGGAAAGTTGTTGTAGACCAACTATTAGAAGCACCAATGTATTCATATAATCTGCTAATTTTAGAGTTCCCTGATGAATCTATCTTCAACTTGAGTATAGCAGACCACTGGAAGTTGTACTTTGATGGTTCCTACACACAACATGGATTGGTATTCATATAATCTGCTAATTTTAGAGTTCCCTGATGAATCTATCTTCAACTTGAGTATAGCAAACCACTGGAAGTTGTACTTTGATGGTTCCTACACACAACATGGATTGGGCATAGGGATCATTTTCATCACTCCACAAGGAGATTGCATACCAAGGTCCTACAAGTTGGCATTTCCCTACACAAACAATATTGCAAAATATGAGGCTCTACTCGTAGGACTCAGAATAATAGTGCAGTGGCATATCATGGATCTGAAGCTATATGGGGATTCACAACTTATAATAAATCAAGTGAATGATGAATATCAAACTAAGGACAACAAGCTAACCACATACAATAAATTGGTGGAAAGTCTTAAGGAGTCTTTCATTGAGATCACATTCGAGCAGATACCTAGAGAAATTAATAGAGTGATAGATGCCATGGTGAAAATTGGATCCTCATTAGACATCCCTCGCAATGTCCCAAAGCATGAATTCCTAGTAGAGCAGCTTCTTGTGCCTGCATTTGAGGTATCAGAGTTTAAATTTGTGTGCGAAATCATTGGTCTCGGTGATCCTTGGTATCATGATATATACACCTACTTATGAATAGGGGTCTTACCTACTGACTTACCCTCGAGCCTAAAAATAACCTTTGTCAAAATTTCCTCCCATTCCATTATCCTAGGAGATACTTGTTACCGTAGGAGCATAGAAGGAACCCTGTTACGATGTCTGAATGCTAAGAAGGCATTGACTTCCTTAACCGAGGTACATAGTGGCATATGTGGTTCACATTCAAGCGGTATGACCTTGGCCAAGAAATTGTTGAGGACAAGGTATTATTGGCCTACAATAGAAAGAGAAGCACATGAATATGTCAAGAAATACCTATAGTGTCAGCAACATGGGGACCTCATCTATGCACTAGCTCAAGAGCTCCACCTGATCACCACGCCATGACCCTTTTCATAGTGGGGGCTCGATCTCATTGGAAAAATCACCCCTACCTCATCTAGTGGCCACATTTTTATCATTACCTCCACTGAGTAATTCACAAAGTGGGTGGAAGCCATACCAATGAACTACATAACCGGAAAGAAAATATCTAAGTCCATCCTAAACTACCTAATATGTTGCTACGGTGTCCCACAAGCCATTATCTCAGATAATGGGACACCATTCAAAAATCAAGATGTCCATGACCTATGTGATAAATTCAAAATCCAACATCACTTTTCTACCCTATATTATCCCTAATGAAATGACCAAGTGGAGGCTATAAACAAGACCATTCAAAAAATACTCAAGAAAATGGTCAATGAAGCTAGTCATGATTTGCACCTCCAACTGAATCATGTCCTCTAGGCCTATCAAACTAGCATTCACACACCAATAGGTTCCACCCCCTTCTCCCTAGTCTACAGATCAGAAGCTGTATTACCCATCAAGATCGAGCTCCCATCACTGAGAATATCACTACAGTATCTCATCACAGATGAGGAATATTGGGTGTCAAGACTAAATGAGCTAGAAGTGCTAGATGAATGATAAATGGAGGCCTTGAACCATTTACAAGTGTATCAAAACTGACTCAAGCGAAACTATAACAAGAAGATCAGGAGTAGGACCTTCTAGGTCAGAGAACTTGTGCTAAAGGAAAACCAGAATAACATCCCAAATCCAAATGGCAAAGGAAAATTTGAGCCCAATTGGTTGGGAATATTTTTCATCATAGTAAGTTACAATTCAGGGGCATATTGGTTGTCAACGCCTGAAGGGGAACTTCTGCGAGAGCCCATGAATACTTCCCATCTCAAAAAATTTCATCCCTAAATCTTTGAAGGTTATAAAACCAAAAATACAAAAAAATGAGAAAAATTCTTGAAAAATTGGTCATCCTAATGAAAACCTGGCAAATAGGCATCTTGGTGACAATAAAAAAAAATCAAAAAAGCAAAAAATCCAAATAAAAAATGATTAAAAATAGTAAAGAGAAAAATCATCCTCTAGTGAAAACCACTTCAGTGGTGCTTTGGGAAAATACCTTGGGGAAAACTTGGAAAACAGGTGCCTTGTGTAAATAAGCACCTTCCATGCACTAGGATCTTCACAACTTGTTCTACATCATCCATCCATTACACTTCCATCATCCATCACATTCTATATCTCCATCCATCACCCATCTGCATCTGTATCATAGCTTGGTCCTGTGTTCATGTCATGATCCCCTCCTAGTACTACTCAGTCCATTCTCAAGGTCAATTTGTCCTGCCTTTATCATAATATTATATTGCATCACATTGGGGGCATGTTCTCATCGGATCAGATTCGTGTATTCTTGAAATCCCAAAATTAGAAAATACAAAAACATCCAGAAATTAAAAAAAATCCAAAAACATTCAAAACATGTCAAAATCCAAAAACAAGTCAAAAAATTAGTTAAAAAACCAAAAATAGAGTCGTCTTGTCAAACTACATTGCCTCTGAGCTTTGAACACAGGTAAGGTTGATCTATGATCTTCCCCTGAGACACTTAGGTTAGTCCTTTAGGAGTCTATCATAATAAACTAACAATCCATTTGTTCATATCTTATCAATAATTGAGTTTGTGTTAGTCAAACTATGTGGTCTCTATGTATATAATGTAGAAAAGGCTAATCAAGTTGATCAGCCCCGAGGCCCCCAGGAGAGCTCTTTAGGTTAGTATCTTGGCCAGATTCTCATGAAACTCCAAAACATTGGAAAATTTGAAAATCAAAACATTTGAAAAATATCAAAAATACCAAAAACAGCCTCAAAACATTTCAAAAAAACATCAAAAACATCCAAATATTTGAAAAAATCCATCTTTCACATTATGCTTTCACCTACAATAAACATCCAATCATAATAAATCATCATCATCCTCAACCTTTGGTGAAATAGTCAGAAAAAAGTCTGGTAGGTTAAAAGTGAAAACTCAAACATCAAAGTTTAAGGTCTAGGTCAGTACATAAACAAGTTGGTCAACTCTTTGTGTCAATATCCTATCACCCAATTACTCCCAAATCAATCATCTAATATCGTCATGTCCTATGATGCATCCTTCCTACAATGGACATCAACATCAGGCATCACCATAGTTTAGTCCTGGCTAGTGGTATTGAATAACATTAACTTGTTTGCTTACTTTATCTTTGTCTTTTGACTTATCTTTTTGCACTTATTTCAATGACCTCTCGATGATGTCCCAAATGAGGGGATTTAGAGAGAAAAAAATGGGGCAAGGATCATTATCTTTTTATCTATTGTGCTTGTTGAATATTCTTGTAATATAACCTTGGTCATGCATGCTTTGTTTGGGTGTAGGGAGGGTGTTTTAGGTGTCTTGTTGACCACATAGGAAGGCTTGCTTTTCTATGTTTTGGCCCTAGATATTTGAAATATCTGAACTACATTCTGAATAAGGTTCTATATGCTAGATGTGAATAGGAGTACTCCTATCTGATTGTTGAGTCAAAGTCCATCAAAATAGGTGCAACACCATCCTAGTTCCTTATACCTTGATGCAACGTGCCTATGTGTGTTATCAAACATAAGGTAGGTAGCCCTTTTAAAGTCCCAATTCCTGATAACAAAATCATCCATCTCTCATCATCATCTCTCATAAATTTGGCTTGTTGAATCCTCTTGTCACCATCTCATTTATTCTTTTCTATGCCAAAATCTAATCATCATCACCAAGGCATCCATCCTACATCCACAAAACATTAGCATACATAAATCTCATAATCATAACATATCACATTATC
Organism: Sequoia sempervirens; assembly: GCA_007258455.2. NCBI lineage: Eukaryota > Viridiplantae > Streptophyta > Pinopsida > Cupressales > Cupressaceae > Sequoia > Sequoia sempervirens. The sequence continues at coordinate 835,464,010 of VDFB02281492.1, forward strand.
CATCTTGTCCATCTCACATGCATTGCATTATCATTTAAGTTGTTTGGTTATTCTAAGCATCTTAAAACCATCATCATACTACATATCATATCATATCATATAAGAAACACTGATCATCTCACATGCATGTTCATCATCATAATATAGATCTATTAGTCTAAGCATCTCATAAACAATACATTTGCATAAAACATCCATTGCATAACCATATAGTCATCATCCATCTCATCCATCTCACATGAGTTGCATTATCATTTAAGTTGTTTAGGATAATATAGATTCGTTATTCTACTTGTCTTAAAACCATCACATTTGTATCATCATCATAACCATCCATACGCCCATCTTGAACCTCTTTTTCACGAGATCGACCCTCAAATCAATTTTTTCACTCAATCTCTTGAGGGGGAAATGTACCAGTATACTTCTTTTCACTGGGGCATACGAAAAAATTAGATTTTTTTTGAATTTTGATCTTGGTAGTTTATTCTTTGAACCAACGTAGTAGGTACATTGCTTCAAAGAGGGAAAAAATGTTCACATGTAAAATATGCATTCACCTAATCCAAAATCACTAATTTCATTTTATCCTTAATCATCTATCTACTCACCATTTTCCCTCTTTAATAAATCATCTTTTGTTTAATTAAATCCCAAGTCATCTCTTTAATTAAATAAATCAAAGTTATTTAATTATTCTTCTAAATTTCTCCATTTAATTAAATAAATCCAAATATTTAATTAAATATCTAATTTTCTTTATCTTCTCATTTAATTTAAATAAACCCAAATATTTAAGTTAAATATCACAATCAACTAACCTCCATTCAAATTAATCAAATCATGATTAATTCTAATCTAATCATCTAATTTCTCTAGATTCTGCCACTTGCACATGAAAATACATTTAATTGATTTATTAAATCCCTATTTTCTTTCACCATGGAATAAAAGGAGAATATACTTCCAAATTTGAAAATCCCTCCAAACGGGATTTTTCCTTCCAACAAAGCATTTAACTCCTCTCTTACATGTCTCCAACTTGGCATTTAAGACTCTTTCTTCTCCATCCAACAATCCAACTTTTCAAATTTCAAATCCACCTAATATCATTTATTGGCACATTCATCAAAATGTGCTCACCCTTCATCCTCTCACATCTTGACAATTGGAATTTGTCCATTGGTTGAAGATTAGTCCCACATTCATCCATTTTTCCTCTTCTTCTCTCAATCTCATCTATAAATAAGAGGCTTTTCTTCTCGTTTTGGATCCACAAGTTATGCATTTTTGAAACCACCATCTTCATAGCATAGCATCTTCATCATTTACCTTGTCAAAGGATTGGGAAAAGGCTACTTTTCATATAAAAGTTGCACCAATCCACTATGGAATAGGTTTGAATATGCTTAATTTGCTTTCAATTAAATCTCTTTCATATTTTATTATTCTGTTGGCATTGTTTAGCATGGTTCAATATTTCATAGGAGTAGTTATTTTGCTTGGTTTTAAACTAACCCATAACAATGTGTGTTGAGTTTGAAGCTATGTTGCAGACTAGGTGCTTACACAACCTATTAAGGCCTCAATATGACCAAGGTACTCGGGTTTAGGCCATGACAGAAAAAAAAGGCCCCATGCCATCAACTAGTGCTTCTAGTAAGGGTATGTGCAGGATCATCATGGAAAAAATAGGCCCTTAAGTTGCAAAAAAATTAGAAAAATCAGAGTTAGGCAACTTGACATAAAAATTTGAATAAGCTATCTATATTATTTCAAAAATATCCGAGTATAGAATTTGTAGTAAATTGAATGTAGTTTCTAAACTACTAGGTTTTTAAAAAAGGAAAAATCTATTTGGTGAAAATTTGAAATTTCAATGTAGTAGTACTTAAATTTCACGGAAAAAAATAAGTAGGTGTCTATTTGACCACCCTAACCACAATAAAATAATAATATTTTTTATAATATTTGACATATAAGCGGAGGAATCATGTCTGATGTGATGCATATTTTTTAATTTTTTTCCATGTAAATAATTAATTATGAATTTTTATTAAATTTTTTTAAAAATATAAAAATTGTATGTCTGACCACCTTAACTTGGTCAAAACTTCATGAAATTGATTTTTTCTTTTTTTAACCCTATAGTATGCGAAGCATAGAATGTGACGCATGTTTTGGATTCAAAAAATGTGATACCTTTTGAAAGCTATAGATGTTTTTAAATTAGTCTATCAATCAGGACTTTAGTTGTAATCTAAATAGAAAATGAATAATAATTACTTATTAGCATAACTTATATTGGTGGAAATCTGAGAATCTCCTTTAAAAACCCTTTTCATTTCATCAATTTTGGATAGAAAAAAAGTCATCAGCCACATACCCATCAGATTGCCACTTTTTGGCCCATCATGATCTTGCACATACCCGTAATGTTAGTGTGGACAATGGTCTCCTCGAAGACATACTTGAAGAAGAATCCATCATATGTGTGTACGATGATGTGGATCACGTAGACCTTTCCTCCATGTTTGATTGCATCTCAAGCTTATTGACTAGGACCTACATGGTAGCCCACCTATTGACACCTTTCCCTTAGTGGATATGTATGTGCATCTTATGGGATTGGGGGAGGATGAATCCTCTAGCCAAAAAAAATAGAAGAAATAAAATCAAAAAGGGTCACCTAGTGAAAACCTCCCTAAGGAACTTCTTGACTCAGAAAAAGTAAAAATAAAGGGTGTATCTAACAGTGAAAACTTCGACGAGACACTGGAAGATGAGGATTTTCATCTTCCCCTTGTGGGAACTCAACTATCTGACGATTATCTATTTTGATTGAGGAAACAAAAGAAGTAAATTTTTGAACCGAAGAAGATCCAAAAATTACATATGTAGCCAAGTCACTATCAAAAGAAGAGTATTCTACCATCGTCTAGCTTCTCAAGGAAGGCATTATCAATTTTGCATGGAAATATCCAGATATGCTAGGTCTTGATCTCACTTTAGTGTTGTATCACTTGGATGTACATTCAGATGCAAAACCTATCAAGCAAAAACTCAGGAAAATGTATCCTCAAGCGGCTTTGTTGGTCAAGAAGGAGTTGGAAAAACTATTAGAAGCTAGGTTCATAAAACCCATCGACTACTCTAATTGGATCTCCAACATAGTGCCAATCGCCAAACCAAATGGGAATATTAGTATTTGCACATATTTCTAGAACCTTAACAAATTATGTCCTAAAGATGATTTACCCCTACCAAACATTGATATGTTGGTTGATTTAATAGTAGAACATGAGATGTTGTCCCTTATGGATGGTTTCTCAAAATATAACTAGATTATAATTGTGCCGAAGGATCAGCATAAAACAACCTTTACCACACCTTGGGGCACATTCTGTTACAACGTCATGCCCTTTGGCCTCAAGAATGTGGGGGAAACCTACCAATGTGCCATGACAGTCATCTTCCATGACCTTATCCACATCATAATTGAGGATTATGGTGATGATATGTTGGGGAATTTGAAAACAAGGGAAGAGCACCACATGATCCTCAAGAAGATTTTTTAGTGCCTAGAGCACTATAAGCTACGTCTAAATCTGAAGAAGTGTTTCTTTTGGATCACATTAGGAAAATTATTGGGTTTCATTGTCTCTAGAAGAGGCATAGAGGTTGTTCTAGTAAAATTCAAGGCAATCATGGACATGCCTCCACCACACAATCTAAAATAGTTGAGGAGCCTTTAAGGCAAGCTACAGTCCATCCAATGGTTTATAGCTCAATTAGTTGAAAAATTCCAATCATTCAATCATATCTTGAGAAAAGATACCACCTTCAAGTGGGATCAATAGCGTCAACTCAGCTTTGACAAGATCAAAGAGTATTTGGCTCATCCACCCATCCTTATGCCACCAATTCCAAGTAAACCACTTTTGTTTTATCTTTCAGCTACTTCATTTGCACTAGGGGCACTATTGGCACAACATGATGAGTCATCAAAAGAATGATAAATTTACTAAATCAGCCAGACCCTGGTAGGCTATGAGCTCAATTATTATTTTATGGAAAAGGCTTGCCTATCAGTGGCCTTCAGCTCACAAAAGATTTGACACTATATGCTTAGCCATCTCGTGAAGCTGATATCAAAGGTTGATCCACTCAAATATCTATTATCCAAGACAAATTTGACAAGCTGCATGGCCACGTGAGTCATTCTATTGAGTGAATTTTATATAGATTATGTTGATCGAAAGGCTATTAAAGGGAAAGTGATAGTAGATCAGCTAGAAGATGCTCCCATGGTAGATGCCTATCCCTTATTAACAAAGATTCTTGGTGAAGAGGTCTTCATAGTATCAGAAGCAACCACATGGACACTCTACTTTGATGGGTTGTATAGGCATAATGGATCTAGGGAAAGTATCTTGTTTGTCACCCCACAAGGTGATTACATCCTGAAATCATTCATGTTATCCTTCTCATGCAGGAACAACACAAAAAAATATGAAGCTCTTCTCACGGTTCTCAAGATCAATATCCAATGGAACATCACTCACTTAAGAGTCTTTGGCGATTCCCAGTTGATCATCAAATAGGTTAATGATGAGTTTTTGACAAGAGATGATAAGCTACTACCTTACAAGCGCATGGTGGATGATTTCAAGAAATACTTCACCTCTATCTAGTTTCAGAAAACCCTAAGAGTCTAGAATAAAGCAGTTGATGTAATGGATACAATTGGTTCCCTAATTGACATGCCAAAGGATCGAACAAACTATGAGTTCTTGGTTGAACAACTGTTAATCCCAGCTTATGACACCCTTAAGAGCAAAATGGTGTGCGACATTATAGATCCTACGTTACCATGGTATCATGACATTTACACCTACCTTCATGATAACATCTTACCCCTCGACCTTACATGTAACCAACAAAAACCTTTCATCCAACATGCCTCCTGCTACACTATTGTAAGTGATACACTTTATCGTCATGGGTATGATGGAACCCTTCTTAGGTGTCTAGATGAGACTGAAGCTCACATGGCATTACCAGAGGTGCATAGTTGTGTTTGTGGGGCCCATTCAAATGGCATGGCCCTAGCTAAAAGAATTATCAGAGCTGGATACTATTGGCCTACACTAGAGCATGACTCGTGAGTTCATGAAGAAATTCCTACCTTTCCAACAACATGTGGATTTGATACATGCTCTTGCTTAGGATTTGTAGCCTCTCATAGCACCATGGCCCTTCTCTCAGTGGAGTTTTGACTTAATCGAAAAGATATACCTCCATCTTCCGATAGCCACACTTTCATTATGACTTCTACTGAGTACTTCACCAAGTGGGTGGAAGCAATGCCACTCTCTGAAATCATGGGTGCTCAGATATCTAAATTCATCCTTTTCCATATTCTCTGCAGACATGGAATCCCATCCACCATCATCACATATATTGGAAAACCATTCAAGAACCAGACCAGGAAACACCTATGTGACACCTTTCACATTCAACATTGTCTGTCCACACCCTATTACCCCCAAGGTAATGGCCAAGCGGAGGCTACAAACAAAACCTTGATCAAGGTCCTTGAAAAGGTGGTTTACAATACAAATAAATATTGGCACCTTCATATCCATCCCACCCTTTTGACCTACTGTACTTCCATCTACACTCCTACCGGTGCCACTCCATATTCTCTCATTTGTGGTGTCGATGTTATCTTTCCAATTGAGGTCAAGATCCCATCACTGAGAATATCTCTAAAGAACCTCATCATTGATGAAGATTCTTAGGTTGCAAGAATCAATCAGTTGGAACTTCTAGAAGAAAAATGGTTCAAAGCGTGCAATCTTCTTCAAGAATATAATAATCACCTTAAGAGAAGCTACAATAAGAAGGTCTATCCTTGCCAATTTAACATTGGTGATTTATTTCTTAAGGAGAATCAGCGTACATAGTAGGACCAAGACAAGAAAGGGAAAGTTGAGGTGAATTGGTTGGGTCCCTATGTCATCACAAAAAAATATGGATCTGGGGCATATACACTTGCCACACCTGAAGGAGAACCCCTAGAGGATCCCATTAACATCATGCACCTAAAAAGGTTTTACACCTAAGTCAGTTGGGTTATCCTACCCTACAAAAATACAAAAAAATTCAAAAAAGTATAAAAAAATAATCCAAAAATAGTAAAGAAAAATAATTAGTCCTATGGTGAAAACCACCCTTGGTGGCGCCTTGGATAAGTACATTTGGTGAAAACCTGGTAAAAGGCACCATTCGTAAAGGGATTAATCATTATCTACCTTGTGTCCTAATTACTTTATGATTCCATCCATCCTATCCTCATATCCTATCCTAGCATCCTCTCGATCCAGTCCTTTCATCCAAATCCCTTTATCCCACCGCTTTGTATGTTTTGGTTGAGCATTGGATGATTTTCATCCACTATCCATCATCCTGAGCTTTTTGTCCTAATCTAAGCTTGTGTCATATGTCCTTGTTGTTGCTCAGTCTCTCGCCTCCATCTAGGATCCTTCATTGTGTTGGTCATCATTAGGTATCATCCTATCTTTCATTTGTTGTCTATGACATGACAAGAAGTTAATAAAATTTAAGAGTGATGTTAATCTAAAATATCATGATCTCCAAAATGATTTTGGATTTGCAGGAATTAAATAAATTCATGTCGCGTTGATCCTTCATGTCCATCTAGGGTCCTCTATAATGTCTTTTGTAATGAATCTGAGTGCTTACACCTTCATCTAGCTACTGTATTTTATTCCCTAATGGATATCCTCCTTATTTTTGTAGTAACTGAGATAGTATAGTTTACAAACTAACTTGGATTATCCCCCTTGGGCTTCTTTCCATCCTATCAAGTTAGTCATTTGTCCTTTGTTTGTGTCATTTTGTCTTTTGTCATTGGTCTTTTTTGAACTATGTTGCCCCTATGCTTTCATGTAGGCAAGGTCGATCCTTTGATCCACCCTCAAGGATTTTGTCCATTCGGTATTTGTCCTCCATCATCATCTCCATTGTCTTCTTTCCACTTTCATCCATGGTCTTTTATCAAACTATGAAGGCTTTGTGCTTTCACATAGGCAAGGCTAATCTTTGATCAACCCCCGAGCCCCTAGGTCTTTAGGGTTTGTTTATCTTGTTTCTTGTCTCTCATGTCTTGTGTCATGTCGTCAAGTTATCTCCTTTACTAGTTGGTTCTTAACAAACGAGATCCACTAGTATCATAAGATTCAATCAGTTTTGAGTATCCTGCATCATGTCGATCTCTTACTTCAGTCTCCATCTTTGGTCTTAACAAGATGTATCCTTCCTCATCAAACCCCATCAATCCCATCCACCTTTCGATCCTATGGAAAAGGACATTTTAAATTTATAGTGATCTTTTGATGCTTTTGGCATTTTTCTTATCATTTGAGCTCCCTATCATACCTTATCAGGACCTCCATGATCCATCATATTATGGTGTGTTTTGACTAGTAGACATAGGTGCATATCCTGATCTTTTTGTGTGTTGTTGTCTTCTTGGTTGTCCTGCGTAGTACCCACCAAGATCCCTATGGTCTTGTGTTATGTTGGGGAATCCTTTGTGCTTGTGGTTATTCCAATGCCTGGCCTGACCAAATTCATTATGACTTTGGGGTGTTGGGATAACCTTCTTGTCTGCTATGTTTGTTTCATGCATTAGACACTAATCTTCCTTGGTTCCACATACCCTTGCATTTTCTGTCTTATGCTATAGCAAAAATCAGTAATCTGAAAATGGAAAATAGCATTATGATTTCATTTCATTTTCCATTCCATTGCATTTCATTCATCCTCCATCCATTCTATCCCTACCCTATGACTTGTGATTTTGGTTTTGCAAATATTCACCTCCCAAACTTCTTTTCTTCTCAAGATACTTATGGTTTTTGACAGGTGTAGTTTCACACCCATCCTCCCTTAATTTTATAGTGATTACAGGGTAAGTACTTGTCAATAAGCTAAAGAAAGTATGATACACAAACAAAGTTGACCTACCATCCACTTCCATCACTATGCAAGCCCTTATTTACACTCATGTTCATGTTCATTCCATTTAATTAATAGTGTTTGTAAGGAATTTAATTGCATCCGATTTGGAATCATAGTTCCAAGGTGTTACATTTCATCCCATGGTCAACTATCATACCATATTCATTTTAAGTTGCTTGATTTAATCTTAATTGGTTATTCTAAGCATCTTATGTTTATTTCATTATCAATTCATTTTCATTTTAAATTGTTTAGATTAATCTTGATTGGTTATTCTAAGCATCTTAGGTTCATTTTATTATCAATTCACTTTCATATAATTCCATCTCATTAATACATTACATAAATCACCACCTGCATCACAAATCATTAGGCCCATATCCATAGCATATAATACCATCACTTAGCCATTACATCCTACATCATAAACATTAGGAATCATGCATCTCATCCATGTCATCCACATAAGTATAAACATAAATCATAATAAACATCTGCATATGTCACACAATCATCTTAAATATCCATAATAAAGTAACATACATGCACATGTACATAAATAAATCATCCATCACATAAGAGAAACATAGTGTCAATAAGGGCTATCACATTCCATATAAATATCAAAATGTAATGCCCATCACATGATCCACAATACATGTCCATGATATACACAATAATCATCTAACAAAATACAACTACAAGGCTCTGAATCAAATGTTATCTCTACCGCTCTATACTGTGCATCGACCCTACACCTGTCAAAAATCTATATCTTGTCACTTGTCCTTTGTCCTCTCCACCCTGAGCTGCCTGCATCTGACCTCTATGGTAAATCTGGCACTAACCCTCTACGTGGGGGTGTCTCTCAATAACTTATATATCCCAATGTATGTGTCCCTAGTGGCCATGATGGCACTACCATATGTGGCACTACTCTAACATAGGGAGGTAAACGTCATGCTTGATCCAGTACCTCTCTAAAATAATCTCCCATATAATAACTAGACTCCCACATGTACTCATCTCTCTCCATATCCTTTATCCTAGCCACATCTCACTCCATCTTGTACTTGTCTCATGACCTAGTTAGATGTTTCCTCTCCTACTCCTAGGCATCCTGTGCCAACAATAGTGGTCAATCTATTCCTGCATCCATGTCATCTGATCTATTTTTGTGTCTCTCTCACCATGTAGAACCTGTACCTATGCCTCTGCTACATCCCTCTCTCATTGCAATGTCTACATCTGCTCTGCTATTGTATCTCTCCCATGTTGTAGAGCATGTACCTATGCCTTTGTTTCATCTCTCTCACCCTCCAAGGTCTACATCTATACCATCATCATCTTTGATCTCTCTAGCACCAACCCAACATCCTTGGTTTTCTGCTCTACCACCTCTACTCTATCTCAAAGCTCATCTTGATCCTGTCCCAGCTCGGTCCTCTCCCTTAGCAACTCTAACACCTGCCTCCTCAGATCCTCCATAACTCTCTATACCTCCTGTAGGAACTGTATAGATACCTAGTCCGCTAACTCTTTGTGGTCTCTTTGTCCCTCTACCTATAGTCTAGTCACCTCATCCTACATTCTATCCCTCTACCACAAATTCCTGTACTCTCCCTCCTACCACATATGCTAGGTCTTTGTAGGCCCTCTCTCCCTCTGTTTTCACCTTATCTACCTTAGCCCATAGTCTCTCCCTATTAGCCTCTGACTCCCTGAGTTTGTTCTTTATGATTCACAACCTCCCTAGTTCCCTTGTCAATACTATGCTTGGATCATCTGGTGTCGGTGGTATGTATAGTACTATGGTTAGTCGATCTACATCTAGTGCATCTACCTCCATCACCTCCCCTTGTCCCATCCCCTATAATTCCTCTCCCTCCTCCTATGCCTCAGCCTCCTCCTGTACTCTCCTCTATCATCCTCCTCTCCTCTTGACTCCACTGGTCTCCCGACCTCCTCTCATCCTCTGAACCATATCCTAGTGCCGCTTTGATCTAATGCACCATTGTAATTTGTAGTGGTCGGTGACATGCCCACTACGTGAAGTATCTCACTGTCGTCCCTGCATCTACCACTCCCATTGTTGTCTAGTGAACTCGGTGGTGATTAGATCACCCCATGGTCACTCTTAGGTAATTCATTTGAACCTTTGTGGTCCTCGTGGGATATCCCATTGTAGCTTGAACTACCTCATCACTCTATCCACCCTATGTATCTCCATTATGTGTGGGGCCCTCCTGATCAAGTAGAATATTGTGAAGAAGTGTCTCCTATGTCTCCTCTCATCCTGACTTCAACATGAAAACTGTCACTGCATGTATGGTCTCCATATGATCGAATCCTCCTGTAGGTCATCCAATCTCCTCCTCCATCTCTCTAGATCATTGATGTCCTAGGAATGTAGTCATTAGTTGTACTCTAACCCATACAAGTACACTACTGGAAGCATCTCATCTTGCATCCCTACCACCAATATCGCCGACCTAGCCACACTGATGTGGTCCAAGGCCCAAATCTGTAACAACATCATATGTGTTATGTTGAGTGCTCACTGATAACATACCACATGCATGTATCTATATAATAGCGCTAGTACATATGTACCCATGCAAACTCCCCCTCCCTTTTCTCCATAATATGCCTAACAACCTCAATCTCCTTGAGGCTACAGAATCTCCCAGTCCTATCTAGCATCAAGATCTCACAAATCAACCCATAGAGATATAATGGTAGTACTGGCACTCCCGGTCCTAAGCACCCATCCAAATCTAGCTCTGTTCCCTGAATCAATAGGTCTACTCACCCTAAGAGGACTTGTAGGCTCTGGTCTCACTCTCACCCCTCTATCCTCATCCAGCTCACAAGGTGGCTAGCTATCGACAACCGTAGGATCCTCCATAAGTCCTCTAGTGTCACCATCATCTCCCCTATCAAAAGATGGAATGTTGACATCTTGAAGCTCCATCACTCCATCAGTGCAGTCAATAATACTTGGTGTGCTCTAACCGTGGGATATCCAAGCATATGTAATAAGCCTACCCATTCCAGTGTTGCATGATTCTCATCGTTCATAGCCACAATTGCTGCCTCCAAGACCACCAAATTCCTCTCTCATGTCTGCAAGGTGTGAAAATGCTACATTTACACCAAGTAGCATATGTTAGTCATTTTCCTTCAATCTCACCATGTTCATTCTCTTTTCTCCTTTTTCTCTCCCCACCCTGGGCTTTCTTATCGAATTTCCACTTTTTCTTTTCTTTTTCCTCCTCTCTCAAGCGAATTTACTTATTTTCCACTTCTTTTCTGTTAATGGGAAAATTTTCCTGTTGCATGGGTGAATTCACCCCTTCATCCACTCATCCACCCTTTTCAAGTGAATTTGCCTACATGGAAAATTCGCTCGGGTTTTGCACTTGGGCGGATCTGCCTGTTTCACTAGAAAATCTTCCCCGTCCAACCGCTTGGGTGGATCCACCTCAGCCTGCCACTTGGGAAGATCTACCCATTTCATGGGAATCTCTGTCCTGACCCCCCTGCTTGGGTGGATCCACCTGTTTCACAGGAAAATCTTCCCCAGTCTGCTAGCCAGGTAGATCTACCTATTAAACAAGAGAATCCACCACCATTGTATGGGTGAATTTGCCCGAGCATTGGGTGAATTCGCCCATACTAACCCATGGCCCTTTTCCTCATGCAAATTTTCCCAATAAAGGGGCGAATTCACCATTCTCTAACTACCACCATTAGATGGGAAATTTTTCCTAAAAAATTGGGTAAAATTGCATTTCGCCAACTGTCAATTTTTCTAACTTACGTAATCCCCAAAAACCCACATTTTAAAATTGCATAAAAATTAAAAATCTTGCTCAAAATCACAAACAGGGTTTTGTAACTAACTTGGTGGGGTACCGTGCACTCGTGGTAGTATAGTTGCACCTCATCACCTAGGTGGATGACCTCGTCATCATACTCATCAACCATCCTCATCACCTTCTTCCTCTTCTCTCTCTCACTCAATTGCTAGTTGTGGAAATGATGAATAGTAATTTCTAAAATTACTATATATAACTTTTCCCACCTTTTTAACCTTTTCAAACTTCGGGCATTTTTACCCTTTATTTAACCACTCTTTGATTTAATTAATCTCCTTTCTTGCGTGGGCCACCATTTTCACATCGTGTGTCCATTTTCCTCAGTTCAATAGCTATTCTTCATGGGATTTCAAGCTCTATCATATGGTACCCTTTGTTTCTTCATATCAAGAAGTCACCTAAGGCCACTTTTTATTCCCCATCCACCCTCTCGAGGGGGAATACCCTATCATTTCCCCCATTCCTCTATCACATTCATTCCCTTGTGACATTGGGGGATCTCCCATCATTCTTCCATGATTAGACAACCTACACAACTTTTCCCACATTGGGGCACCATTTTTCCTAGTCCATTCTTCTATCAAGTCACCTATATTTTGTTTTTCTTTGAAACACTATTATTCTAATAGTATTTCGAAGAGGGGAAAAATGTAGACATCCAAATTTGACCACTCCCATATGGTCAAATTCATTCACTTTATTCATCTATTTCGTATCCCCCATCGACATTAATTAATTGATTTATTTAATTAATATTTCCACCTTTTCTAAGGTTCCTAAAGTATTTAATTTAAATAATTAAATACCTTACCTTTATGCCCCTTCTTCTCTAAATTAAATAATTTCTTTGACATATTTAATTTGGTACTTTACCTTTTTGAATTTAAATCAATTTTAAATTCATCTTTTTCTCTCTCCTTGTGCTATCCTCCATAATTCTTCTTAATCTAGAATAATTTAATTAATCTTTAATTTAGATATGCACATCCTTAATCAGGATTAATGTCACATCCTCCATAACTTGCAACTTTCCTTAACCCTTCATTAGCCACCTAATCACCTCTTTGCACAACCTTAATTACATGATTAGGTCAACCTAATCCTTATGCCATTTATGGAATACCCCCAATTCAACCTTCATTAAATGCTTTCGCCTTTTGCAGAAGGTAACCTCTTCCCCATGTGAATTAAAAATTCACATTTATTCCTCCAAGGTTCTCCTCTTCCTAATGTGGATTATTGAGGAATTTTAAATTACTCATGTGTCACATCTCCCACATGGGGACAAGGACCTCTTTTATGAGGAGATCTTGTCCCAATCCCAACCTGTACTTTAAAGTACCTCCACCTCACCTTCCCCTTGGACACCTCATTGCCACATGGCAAGATGTGAGGGCTTGTGAGTCCTCAACTCACCATAGCCCTTCATATTGTCCATGTTGGATAAATCTCATTCCTCCATTTTTTCAGAGGCAGGGATTCAACTTTCAAGCTCTCACAACCATCCTCCATTGCTTCAACTTTTGAGCTCATTTTGCATCCACTCACATACCCACATGCATCATTAGAATCATCATCATCTCACCATCATTTTGCATCTAGTTTCATGTGATTTTCCATTTGAAGGAGCACACAAATGATCAAATCAATAGGGCCAACCAACCAATCAACTTGGGTAAGGTAACTCATTTTTTTCTTCTTTCTTTTGTTTAAGTTTAACTAGGCCAATCTTGAGGTGTTGTTTTGTGTTTTTCTTCCTTTGCATTTCGTTCGTTATGCATTATTTTAGGTTAGGATTTACATACTGCACACAAACATAATATATAATATATAATACATATTATATAATACATAAGATTATATATTGCAAATATATGTATTATAAATAATACGAGTAACAGATATCCATTTTTCTGACATAATTAATAGGCTCGGGATTTGGCTTATGATTTGGTTGGGGATTGTTTCACCTGGAAAGTCAACCCAAAAAATGTGTTTTGAAAATTTTCTTAGTTTTCCAAAGTCTTCCCTTGTGGCTAATGACTTTTTTTTTATCTGAATTTCATCAAATTGAAAGGGTTTATAGGAAAAATTGTCATCTTTCCACCAATGTAAGTTTTTCCTTATTTTGAATTTAATAAATTATTATTATTTATTTTCTACATACATTATGACTAAAGTCCTAATTGATAGGCTAATTGAAAAACTTCTATAACTTTCAAACTAGTAAACATTTTTTGAACCTAGAAGATGCACCACATTCTATGATTCACATATTATAGGATAAAAAAAATTAATTTCATAAATTTTTTACCAAGTTATGGTGGTCAGACACAGACTTTTTAATAATTTTAAAAAGTTCTAATAAAAAAAACATAACTAATTATTTACATGGAAAAAAATTACAACAAAAAATTGACACATCTAGGCATGTATCCTCTACTTATATTGAAAGATTCCACAAAAAAAAAATTATTGTACTTAGGTTGGTCATAAATACACGTGCTTCTTATCTTTTTCATGAAAATTTAGTACCACTACATTGAAATTTCAAATTTTCTCAAAATAGATTTACTCTTTTCCAAAAAAGCACTAGTAGCCTAGAAACTACATTCAATTTGCTACAAATTTTCTTACATATTTTTCAAATTACGTTAATAACCTATTAAAAATTTTATGTCAAGTTTTCTAACTCTTATTTTCTGATTTTTCATCACCAGTTAGAGGCCTAGTTTGAACCCCCATGATCCTGCATTGACCCTTCATTTTGTACATTCTCTTATTCTATAGCATTCTCATCTTGAGCATCATCATATTATGCTCTTTTTACTTCATTAACATTTGGATCTGACATATCATCATGCATTCCTCTACACCATCTGGAGTTAGACCTAATATTGTTGCCAAATCTACAACCTTTTCAATTGATTAATTCGATAGACTTTCAAGATCATTTTGATCTCTGCTCATAAGGATGCTTACTCTTTTCTTTGTCAAGAAATTCTTATTTTACACCTGAGACAAGTTGCTCTATTTTCATCCAAAAGGGGTGCACTAATATTTCCCAAAGAAAATTACCTCAACTTTGCTTCTTCATTGATTGCCTCATGTCTTTTTGCATACAACACTTTCCTCAACTCTACAAGAAATTTCTTTTCAATAGTCTTCATATTTACTTCAAAATTAATAATATATTTTAAAATTGGTTCTTCAATAGTAGCCTTATAAGCTTAATCTACATAGTTATATAATGCAACAATCTCTTCTAACATTTCATGCTCCATAATTCTATTGAAAATGTCATCCAATTTCATAGGGCTATGTGGTGCAGGAGCACCTTCAAAATGTCATGTTTCCATGAAGCAAATCTTGAAGGTTGATTAAATTTTGATGAATCAACATGTTGTAAGGTAATTTGAGTCATTTTTCACATGTTGGGGTCATTAGGATGGTCATTTGCTTCTATTTTGTCAAATTTTGTAAAAATGTGAAAAGTTATCATACAAAAGTGCAAAACTGCAAAAAGATGTAGAAAAATGGGGAAGGTGAAAGGTCAAGTTAGTTTTCCTCATTGGGAATTAGTTATAAAATGAAGGGAAAAGTATGAGATTCCAATAAAAGGAATTGTAAGCATTTTGTACAATGTGGGTGATTGAATATATGAATTTGATCAATAAAAAGGACTATTTCTTGCATTTTCTACAAAAAATTCTTTGTTCTTTTGTGTTGTACAACCCTGTATGGGTATGAAAGCATGTTAGAATATTTTTAAGTGAGATATTTCTCAATAACCTTCCTTTTCTGATTTTTTTCATGCAATTTGGTTCACATTTGAGCAAGATATTGTAATTTTTTAGAAAATTGTCAAAACCCTGGTTTAGGGTAAACACTGGTAAAGAAATTTATCATTCTCTCATTTTACTCAATGGAAAACCCTAATTTTTGGTGAGTTTACTCCTTAATATGTATGATTTCATATTCTAAAGGTTTCAGAGAAAAATTATAATGTTGGCATGGTGAATGGCCAATACCCTAGTCTGTAAGCAAAGATTTGTGCACAATCAAGTGGTCTAGAACCTAGGGTTTAATAAAGGACTTTTGGAAATGCAATTTTAATGTTATATAGAGAATTTCTAAGTCAAAATAAATGTGTTTGATGTGTTGGGAAAGTGAACTTGATATTGGAAGTAGTAGAACCAATAAGACCCTTGGATAACCAAGCCAAAATAGGCTTAACCTATACTGTAATAGCAAGTTTTGAGCCATATGTTACAAAAGACACCTAGCCTATTTTGGAATATGTTTTGAACAAGGGGAAAAGGTTTCCAAATATGTGATGGGTTCTATTTTTCAGTTTCTATCCTAAGGATAAAATCTTGATTGCCAATTAGGAAACCTAGAAGCATTTGAAAGCAGATTATGAAGGAAATGGGAATTGTGTGTGAGGGAAAACCTTGGGGAGTGATTGGTTTTGTTGACATAGGGTTCTTAAATGATGAGGAGGTCTTGAAAGGTTTGTTTTGAGCCTGATAAGTTAAAATTTGAAGTTTGTTTCATTGTAAAGGTTAATGACCCGATTTACGAAGAAAGAGTGAAAATATGAAATGGCAGTCTATGCAAAGGTTTCTTTTGTTTCTAAGGAGTTGGGATATCTTGAGAAACCTTTTTTGCATTAGGGTTGTGAGAAAACCAGATTTGTGATCTTGTAGTGATCATTTACATGGTGAATTTGTTGGACTCAAGGAACACTAAGAGGGGGGGTGAATCAGTGTTCCACAAGATTTAAACTTCAACTATGATCACAAACCATTCATAATATTTAAACTAAAATAAAAATGAAATCACATCAAAGAAACAATGAGAAAACCATAACAACAATATTTTTACGTGGAAACCCTGTTAGGGAAAAAACCACAGTGGAGGTTAATCCATAATTTATACTGTGTTAAAAGTATGAAGAAAAGGGAATGCACATGCATTCAGGCACACTACCTAGAGCTCACTACTCAAAATAAGGAATGCTCACTGCCTTACAAAGTGTTTGAGATTAAAAAAATATTTGAACTAAGAAGATAACATCTACAAATGCCTAGTTTCAATTTCGGTGAAGCTCATGTACCAAATTTTGGACATTCTGTCAGAATCTGCACTTAGCTCTACTCTATTTTTCCTTAATTCACAACAATCCTCTTCTGCTCAAGAAAAACTCACTCAACTGATCTTCTGATATTCACACACACACTTTCACTTCTTTTCACACTTCTTCACACTTCAAAATGAATTACTCAAACTTGTATATATATACGTTAGCAAGAATTCAATAGTTATATGTTAGCTTCAAACAAAATACAAAATATTCTCCACATGTCAACTCAGATCATGAAAAATTTATGATGCACACCCACACAAGTTGGCCAAACCATATCTAGGACCCAAAACAAAATTCTCAAACAAGGAAACATTTAAACAATCACCCCTTATACATCCACAATATGCTATATTGATTAGGTCGGCCACAATGAGCAAATAAACAGAGAATCATTATGTTGGATCTCCTTACTGGTACATAGATTAATGCAACAACACAGGACTTAACAATAAGATAACATATATGCTTGTAAAAATATCCTAGGGATCCACAACTCAAAATGATGATCCGATGAACCATACAGATAAACTAACTGACCGAATACCCTGTTCTTTCTGCATTTTGCCGATAGAACACTGTTCTCTTTATTTCCTATTGGTATGAACCAATTTTGATCTGTGGACCAGAATAATGACCATAGTTTCCATAAATGAAAACACTAAAAGCCATACCTTAACAATCTCCCCAAGCCATATGCCAACAATCTCCCCCTTTGGCATTGATGGCAACCCTTAGTGAAAAATGACTAAGTGTCAAAACCAGAGATATGCTGCTACATTCAAAAATTTCAAAGCACAACAAAACACTACCCCCCCTTAGGATGTTAAGGAATTTTTCACTACATTCTCTCCCCCTTTTGACATCAAAACTTTACTACTTTCTCTCTCTTTGCTAATTATCGAGATTTGATCAAAATTTGAAAACTACAACTACTACACAAATCAAAGAATTATTTAATACTTATCTTTCATTTCTGAAAGAAATTTCTTGCAAGCATCTACAACAATCCCAAAAATTATTATCAGACTATTATTTTCTAATGTCTGGTTGATGATCTGAATGAGGGATTCTGGAATTGAAATTGCTTGTTCCGACTTCTCTCCTTTCCTTAGAACTTCAATCAACTGCTCCAATCTACATTCAGTTTGATCCTTCACTTTCCAGAAGGTGCCCACAAGGGTGTTTTTGGAAAAGTGAAGTTTTGCATGCTCAACTTAAAACTCATGAATTATTTTCTTTACTGCACCATCCTAGCCCTAAAACATATTGTAATCCTAACCAATTTTATTCAACTCACTTTCAATATGCTCCAACTTGTCCTTGTATTTTCCAGCAACATGAGGCCAAAAAAGACAGTAATTGTAGATGTTATTAGGTGAATTTATTCATTTCCTCAACCCATTCATTTTTATTTTTAACTTGATAAGGGATAGTTTGAACTACTCCTTCAAATGAAGAATTATTTCTTCCTCTTTCTTATCTTGAGAGTCAAACATCATAGCTTCCTTAATACACTCAATCAATTCTTCAGGGAATACATTTTGCAAGCTTTCTAATTCAATGTTATTTTGCACAAAATATCTTCCTAGAGTAATCTCAATTAGATTCTACTCATATGAGGGTATATCTAAGCACATGTCAGCAATCTTCTACATTCCATCTTTCTCCTGAACTATCTACAATATCTTTGTTTTGAATAAAACACTTTCTTCTTCATTTCCTTCAACCATTATTTCATCCAATTCAATTGATTATGGTTCATCTCTTGGGGTGTATTCATCAGAGTCTTCATCAAGTATATCCAAAATTATTTGTTCTTTACCTTTTCCTTCAACTTTTGTTGTCTTGAGTGTTGGGGGAGTGTCATCAACAAACTCTATTGCTCTTTTTTGCTTCCTTTCCATCTTACTAGCAGATGATCCAACTTCAACTATTTTTACTAGAAGAGAGATACCAACTACTCCAAACTTTCCTAGCAACTCTCTAAAGAAATTTGCATAAACTTGCTCACAATTTTCTAGAGTATTGGAATGCTTAAAAACTTTCTTATAGACTAGTTCATTCTCCTTCCATATTACATTATCATTCTGAGGCAAGTAATTCAAAAAATAAATCATGAGACATATGATCAAAGTGCCAAACCTAAAAGGATAATTTGCATCCATTTTCAATTGCACATTTTCCATCAATTGATCTTTTAGCAAACTACATAGGTCAAAGTCTTGGTCCTCCATTATCATGTGCTTGCCGAGGTTGATCCTTCCCTATTTTTGAAGAAAATTTTGTATGCAATTCCATATGCAATATACCTTGTCAATGGATCTTTGATCGTAAAAATTACCAAAGCCCTCTCATCTCCTATTACACCGATTAGGGTTTCAACTTCCTTGTTCTGAATCAACTTATTTTTCAAAATATCTCCAACAAATGTGCATAATCCTATTAAATTTCTAATCACATCCTTTGAAATAAGATAGGGTTTATCAAAATTTAGAGTGTCCTCATTTAATTTGTTCAGGATAAACCTAACCACTTCCACATTGTCAAAATAAGGAAATTTGTTCCAAATGTCCAAACTTCTATGTTTCGCAGCTTCGAGCCACTTCAATTCATCAACTGACAACATATTTCTTACATCCCTGATCTTCCTACTGCTATATTCATCCAAACTCACAATCCTCTTGATTTGCTTCATTTTTTGTACCGAACAAGGTCTTATTGAGCACCAAAAATTAGAAATTCTATAAATAGCTAAAATACCTAATGAATTCATTGCCAAATTTTCTTTACTCCTTTGAAATTTCACTATAGAGGCTCTCCTTCTATTCCACTTTGATGCAAGGTGACAAATAAGGGTTCCAAATACCCTTTTATAACTTCGCGCACCTAACCTTTTTTCCACATTAAATGTTTTTCCCTAGGAGTTCTGGTTACTCTACTCTCTTAGACAACAAAAGAAGAATCCATCTGTGGACCTTCAAGATCTCAACTTACAAAACAGGTGATTACGAATACATTTGTTGATTGATGACACAACTACTAAAAACTTTGTGCATTCTAGTGCCAACTATTGATAGGGGGACAAAATTTTCTTGAAATACTCCCCCCAGGTCGATGTCCTGAAATCAATTTCTAGAGGAATTACTGGAGGGATTACCAGAGGCAGCTTTTGGTACAGGCTTATCAGATTCACTCTTCTTTATCCATGTTTTCTTCATCTAATCTCTTATTTCTTCCACATTCACTTTTATTTTTCCTTTTTCATCTTTCTATGAAATTCTTCCTTTGTATAATGGACCTATTCTATCCATATTTATGTTCTTGCAAAATATTGCAATGTGACCAAATCTGTTGTAGTTGTAAGACACCAGATTTCTCTGTCTAGACCATTCATTCCATTGAGTTCCACTTGATCTGCATTGATTAGTAACATGTCCAAATTTTCCACAGGTGTAGCATTTGACATTCCTTACACCTATAGACATACTTCTACATCCAATTGACTTATGACCAAAATTATTACAATAAAAACATTGACTAAGAAATGATGGACTTCTTGAACATATTTTTCTTCTACACTGAGAACCCATATGACAAAATTTATTGCAAGCAACGTAGTAACCATTAAAATTTGTGCATTAGGTTTTCTTACCATATACCTTCTGCATTTGTTCATTTGATTTCTTTGTCTGGAATCCTTATGTTCAGATCTAGAACTTTCTTCCTTCTCATATCCAAGACCTTGCTTATCATTCACATCCTTTTGTCCTTTAGTCAGCTCATCAAGCTTAGCAAAACTAGTCCTAAACATCTCCTTGTACTCATTTGTAGTAGTGAGTTCATCTCTGAGAATAACTATCTATCTTTCAAGCTCTTGTTCATTAGTTCTAGATTTTTGTAGTTTAATCTCCAATAGAATGAATCCACTATTTACTCTGTTGCATTCTTCATATTTTTCTTTTAAAGACTGTGCCAGATTCTCTCCATTCTTCTTCCTTTCTTCAATCTCCTTAGTAAAGCTTCATTTCCACATATTCCATCTCAAGCTTTAGAGTAGTATTGTCCCTAGCAAGCTTTTCACATTCTTTAGTTATTTCTTTTAGGGTCTGATTCAGGTGAACATCTTCCAAGCTTTTATTTTCTCTTTGAGCATTCAATTGATCACAAAGTTCCTTCCTCTTTTCTCTTGACTCATTGATTTTATCCTTGAATGATTGAATGAATTTATTAGCATCCACAAGATTTTCTTTTAATTCCATGACTTCTTCTTTAGACTAATCAAGATCATCAAGTGCCATCATAAGCTACTGTTGAAGACCACCAGAGTCCATTGCAATCCAAGATCCACCTCAAGCTGCTAAACTTTCAAAGAGGAACCTACTCTGATACCAATTGTTGGACTCAAGGAATACTAAGAGGGGGCGGTGAATCAGTGTTCCACAAGATTTAAACTTCAACCCTGATAAAAAACCATTCATAGCATTTAAAATGAAATAAACATGCAAGAACATCAAAGAAACAATGAGAACACCATAACACCAATATTTTGACGTGGAAACCTTGTTAGGGGAAAAACCATGGTAGGGGTTAATCCACAATTTATACTCTATTAAAAGTATGAAGAAAAGGGAATGCACATGCATTCAGGAACACTTCCTAGTTCTCAATGCTCAAAATAAGGAAGGTTCACTGCCTTACAAAGTGTTTGAGATTACAACAAAATTTGAACTAAGAATATAGCATCTACAAATGCCTAGTTTTAGTTCCAGTGAAGCTCATGTACAAGATTCTGGATGTTTTGTTGGACTCTGCACTTAGCTCTGCTTTGTTCTACCTTAATTCACAACAATCCTCTTCTTCTTAAGAAAAAATCACTCAACTAATCTTCTGATATTTGTACAAACACTTGCATTGCTTTCCACACTTCTTCACATTTCAAAATGAATTACTCGAACTTGTATATATATACACTAGAAAGAATTCAGTCGTTATATGTTGGCTTCAAACAAAATACAAAATATTCTCATGTTAGCTTAGAACATGAAAAATTAATTATGCACACCCACATAAGTCGGTCAAACCATAACTAGGACCCAAAACAAAATTCTCAAACAAGGAAACATTTAAACAATCATCCCTTATACATCCACACCATGCTATATTGATTAGGTCAGCCACGATGAGCAAATAAACAGAAAATCATTTTGCTGGATCTCCTTACTCATACATAGATTAATGCAACAACACAAGACTTAACAATAAGATAACATATATTCTTGGAAAAATATCTCAGGGATCCACAACTCAAAATGATGATCCGGTGAAGCATAGATATCAACTAATTGACCAGATACCCTATTCTTTTTGCTTTTTGCCGATAGAACACTGTTCTCTTTATTTCCTGCCAATATGAACCAATTATGATCTATGGACTAGAATAATGACTTCAGTTGCCATCAATGACAACACTAGAAGCCATACCTTAAAAATCTCCCCAATCCATATGCCAATAGAATTGTCTTGTGAATTTGAAGAAAATAAATGGATTTAGTCCATAGTTGAGGAAAATATTTTCAAGTGAGTGATTTTCTTCCTTTGCACTGCATCAAAGTGGTATTAGAGCCTAGAAAAGGTCTAGGTAGAGAATCGGTTTATGGTTTTTTAGTTTTGTGTTATGGATGTGTGCAAGTTGAGAAGATAACCTAGTTGCTACCAAGAGAAGGCAAAGAAAGTGTAGAGAAAGTGGAAGCAAGAAGAATCTTGCTTGAAGAGAAACTATGGAGATATTGAGAAGACATTTGTAGGTAGAGGAAGAAAGGAAGGAGAAAGAGACAAGAGAAGATTGATAGAGAGATAATAGCAATAAAGCAAGAGATGAGAAGGTTAGAAAAGGAGTTCTAGGAGTCTATGATGAAGATGGAACAAATGATTAAGCATATGACAAGTTGGAACTTGAAGATTAAGGAAAGAGTTGCATGGCCCATAAAGAAGATTGTAAAAAGAAGGATAAAACAAGCCAAGTTAGTAGCTGATAAACAAGAGGAAGAATAAATTCAAATCAAGTTGATGATGAGGCGGATGAAGAATGAACTCCTTGAGGGAGCAGAGAATCAAATAAAGAACATGGAGATTAGGAATGAAGTAGTATTTGTTTCATGGTAAAAGTGAAAGGTTAGAAATGTAATATTGAATTTCATTGTTATGATGATAGTTTTGATGGGATATAGGCCAAGATTAAAAGTAAAATGAGGATAACAATGTGTTGAGATGAAGATTAAAGTGTAGCAAAATGTAAATAACCTAATTTCAGTTGGCAAGACAAGGTGGAGACTGATTTGCATAAACAAAATGAAACCAAAGGTGAAGATGAAGGCAACTAGGAGTTTTTTGAAGGTGGAATAGAAGCAAATCATACAAAGGATGAAGATTTTTTGACAACCTCAAAATTCAAGAGGGCTTGAAATTCATTTGGTCGGGAGTATGGTGCAGGAGCACCTTGACAATGCCATGTTTCCATGAAGCAAATATTGAAGGTTGATTAAATTTTGATGAATCAACATTTTTTCAAGTTCATTTGAGTCATTCTTCACATGTTTGGGTCATTAGGATGGTCATTTGAATATATTTTGTCAAATTTCATAAAAATGTGACAAGTTGTCATACAAAAGTGCAAAATTGCAAAAAGATGTAGAAAAATGGGGAAGGTGAAAGGTCAAGTTAGTTTTCCTCATTTGGAATTAGTTAGAAACTAAAGGTACAAGTGTGAGATGCCTATAAAAGGCATTGTAAGCATTTTGTACAATGTGGGTGATTGAATATATGAATTTGATCAATAAAAAGAATTGTTTCTTGCATTTTCTATAGAAAATTATATGTTCTTTAGTGTTGTATGACCCTGTATGGGAATGAAATCACGTTTGAATGTTTTTAAGTGATATATTACTCAATCACCTTCATTTTCCATTTTTTTTCATGCAATTTGGTTCACATTTGAGCAAGATATTGTAATTTTTTAGAAAATTGTGAAAGCCCTGGTTTAGGGTAAACAATGGCAAAGAAATTTATTATTCTCTCATTTTACCTAGTGGAAACCCCTAACTTTTTTTGATTTTACTCCTTAATGTATATTCTTTCATATTCTAAAGGTTATAGAGAAAACATATAAGGTTGGAATGGCGAATGGTCAATACCCTAGTCTGAAAATAGAGATTTGTGCACAGTCAAGTAGTCTAGAACCTAGGGTTTAATAAAGGACTTTTGGAAATGGATTTTTTATGTTATGTAGAGCATGTTCAAGTAAAAATAAATGTGTTTCATGCATTGGGAAATTGAACTTGAGATTGGAAGTAGTAGAACAAATAAGACCCCTGAATAACCAAGCCAAATTAGGCTTAACCTATACTATAACAACAAGTTTTGAGCCATACATTATAAAAGACACCTAGCCTATTTTGGAATATGTTTCAAAAATGGGGAAAATGTATCCAAACATGTGATTGGTTTTGGTTTTCAGTGTCTATCTTGAGGATAAAATCCTGATAGTCAATTAGGAAACCTACAAGCATTTGAAAGTAAATTATGAAGGAAATGGGAATTGTAAGGGGGGACCTTGGGGAGTTATTGGTTTTGTTGAGTTAAGTTTCTTAAGGGATGAGGAGGTCTTGAAAGGTTTGGTTTGGGCCTAAGGAGCTAAAATCTAAAATTTGTGCCATTGTAAAGGTTAATGACCTAATTTATGAAGAAAGGGTGAAAATATGAAAGGGCAGTCTATGTAAAGGTTTGTTTTGTTTGTGTTGAAGTTTCTAAGGAGTTGGAAGATTTTGAGAAACCTTGTTTGGGTTAGGGTTATGAGAAACTCAGATTTGTGCTCTTGTAGTGATCATTTACATGGTGAATTCTCTCATGAATCTGAAGAAACTAAATGGATTTAAACCATAGTGTAGGAACATGTTTTCAAGTGAGCAATTTTCTTCCTTTTCACTACATCAATGTGTGACCTTGCTGAAGTATTCTTATTTTTTATTTTTCTTATCTTTTGGTGACTTCTTCTCTTTGTTTGATTCAAGTTCCTTATCCATCTTTTAATTTTTTTATATTTTATTTTCCTTCTCTATATTTGTCCCACTGTCATTGTGCATAATTTCTACTTTTTACCTCTTCACACTAAACTCTTCCTTAGATATGCTAGATCTCTTCTAGATCAAGGGTTCAATATCTTCCTGTTCCTCTTCCTCTTCTTCATCCACATTAACACTGGAAAATTTATCTCTTTTGACCTTTGTTTTTACTCTTCTCTTTCTAGGGCCTATTCATTGCATTGTCTAAGTGGCCTTTCCTTTCTCAGGTATCATTTTCTTATTTTTTGAAGGTTACTTCTCCTTAATTAAAGTACTTGCAAACACTTTTTTCTTCTCACCAGTGACATATTTAGTCCTAGAGGACTTGGAGGAAACCAGAGGGGTGGTAGCTATTTTATCGGGTCACCTAATACTTAATGATCCTCCTAGTGAGCCAGGCGTGACTTTAGCCTTTTCTACTTGATATTTTGTGAGGCGCATAGCCTCTACAACTTGTGAAGTCATCTTCTCAACTATTTTTGATATTTTTTTCCCTTTGATCCATATGCACCTCTACTAACTTCTCCACATAGAAGCCATGCCTCTCCTCAAAGGTGTCTCTAGGTTTGCTCAACATAAAGTCTATGGATCTGGTGATTTCTTCTTCTATGATCTCACATCTAATCTTTTGGATCCAAACAATCCTACGCTCAACAACTTGTATGATGCCACTATCTTTTGTCACCAAGAATGTGATATCATTCTTGTACTTCTCCACCATGCTCTAAGGAAGCCATTCTCTAGCCTTCATATTCTTTTGAAAGGTCTTGAAGAATCCCCATAACTATGTCTCCACATTACCTAACCTCCTTAGGTGGTCTCTGATTTGATGTACTACCAATATGTCTTTCAACCATACTATATTCTTTTTTCCTAGAATCTCATTCAAGAAATAAAACAGCAAACAAATGATCAATGTGTTGAACTTGAAAGGATATTTTGAATCCTTTGTCTTCTACAAGTTTTCAATTAATTGTGCCCTCAATAGTTTGCACAGATCAAAATCCACGCTCTTCACAACCATTTCATATGTTTCATTAATAACAGTTGTTGATACAATGTTATCTTTGTTACTGAAATATATTTTCTAGCCAATCATCATTGTGCCATGTACATGACTATCAAGTTTCTAATATTGTTGATTGTCAAAGGTCTCATGTCATATGTCACTCCTATTAACTTCATTACTACTTCATTCTTCACAGACTTTAGTGTTGAAATAGGATTGGTTGAACACAAACCCATAACAACCCTAATTGCCTCTTTGTTGATCAAGTGAGGTATATCAAGCCAAAAAAAATTATCATGGATTTTTATTAAGGAAAAACTTACCTATGCTTCATCATGGGTAATGTTAGGAAAATAATGCCATACATCAATTTTCTTCTCCTCCAAGCTATCAAATTTCTTTTTTCAATTTAAAGTTATGTCTAGTGACTTCATTAACCCACACATCACCCATTTTACTATGAACATATTCTACCAACTTTGCATGAATGTATACCCTTACATCTTTTTTGTGTAGAAAACTATATGCGATGTGTGAGAATGCACCATCTAGATCATCCACTAGGGATTTGTTAAGATTTTATTTGAATTTAGGTTGGGGACAATCCACTACCTCCACAACTTTTGGTGTATACATTGTGTGAAAAATTCAAAACATTTTCAAAACCTAAGGCAAGATAGAGCTGCAAACACCTATGTTCACCTTTCGATTAGGGTTTAGTATGTAAAGATCACTTTGATTCTTCACCTTGCTCTTCATTGCCCCTTTTCTCCTCAAACGATGGTTTGCAAATGACTTAGATTGTGTATGAAATTACTTATAAATCTTTTTGCATTGACCTAATTCATATTGAATAAACAATTTAAAAGGTTGGTAAATAACCTAACTATGTACATACTTAGCTTCAAATGCTCAAAAAACTTTTGCAACTAAATATTTTCTGCTAGTTATTCCACCAATAGGCTAACCATGTCAACCTAAAACTCATATCCACACGTTGAAGCATCAACGCCATTCCTTTGGTAGGGGATAAAGAATATTATGTTAATGCTCCCCTAAGCCAAAGATTTCTTCTTAGTTTCTAGACGAAACATCTACACCAGATGTTGGTGTAGACTAAGGCTTAGTCTCACTGTCTTCCTTCTTTCTCCAAATATTTTCCACCTCTTTCTTAATTTCTACTAGATTATCCTTTTTCATTGTATCATTATTCTTTACCAGATTATTCTTCTTTACATTATTGCTTCTACATAATTTGGAGATGTGTCTTGGTTTATTGCAATTGAAACGAGTGACAAAATTATGAACAAGCTTACTTCAACTAATTTTGGATATACATTGATTAGCTTTATGCAAAAATCCATTGCATGCATACCAATAGCCATTAAAAGACTAAAACCTCATTCCATTGTTATAACTATTCATCATTTGATTTTTGTAGTCACTAGCCTTATGACAAAATCTTTTTCATGTAAAGCACCGACCAAGAAAAGATCGAATATTTTGATTCGTTCTACTTCTACGTTCCATAGCTTTATGTCCAAATTTATTGCAAGAATAACATATAACATTTAAAAATGGATACCTTTGTACATTTCGTTGTCTAATTAGTGGTCTTTTGAAGTCTTTCCTCTAATTCTAGACTTGGTTGCCATTACACTTCTTCTCCTCATTCTTCTTTTTTTCATTATCATTCTTTTTAGTATAATTTGGAGTTTCATATGTCTTTTAGATTTCACCTTGGAACGTATGAAATTGGAAGAATGATGATGATGTATTCACACCCACTTTCAAAGATGTTCCACTCAAGGATAACCCTAGAGATGTCAATACAAAAGAGAAATATATCTTGCAATAGGGTTGTCCTAGGGATTGAATTTGATCTAATGAGGGGTTCACAACCAAGTTTAAACTTGGAAAAGATATGAAATGTAACATGAAATGAAAAAACCTAATTAAAATCAAAGTAACTCTAAATGACCTAGAAAGATGAATGAAAATGTAATAGAAAATTGTAAAATAGAAAATGTGCACATGGGAAACTGAAGAAGGTAGAATGGAGGTCTAGATCACTAAAAATCTATTGTCGAAGTTGACTAGGACTCATTCACCAAGCTGGGAAAATTAGTCCACTTTCTGGGAAAATGTGTAGGAATAAGTTTCTGCCAAAAGGGTATCTAGTCTATCTGTAAAAATATCTATCATGCTTGTACGGTGGGACTCATTCGCCACTTGTGGTGAATTAGTCCACTTCTAATTTTCTAGAAGTTCTAAACTTGATTCTATTCCTCTTGGTCTACTCTTCTCTTCTCAAATAGTTTTCGGATATGAAACTACAAATTTTCACCTGTAGGTCTTCTCCAAGTCTCTCCAAGGCTTGATGACAACTTTACCAACTTTGGATCATGAGAAAAATTTTCTTGAATCTTCCTCCTTATGAAATATGTAACCTAAATCTTTAGATCACATGCACAAGAGAGGTAAAACTGTTGTGGGGTTAGTGAATAGGGGTTTTCCTTGGTCAAATCCCTTGTTGGTAATTAAACCTTGAAATGAAAGAAAATATGAATGGAGAATGATGAATGAACAAATAACAATCTTGCAACTCACAAAAGCCTAGCAATAAGGTGCTATAAATATGCTTGAAATGGATGTAATAGATTTTCTTCTTGACTCTTGCTTGAATGGAGTTGATCTTGCTTGAAACACTTGCCTGAATCATAAACCTTGCATCACAATTAATAAAAAAATAACAAACATGATAGGTAGAATCTTTGACATGATGATTGACACTTGAATGTTGCTCTAAAATGGATGAAAATCTTCCCTTGAAGACTCTTGAATGCTCTTTTGAATGCTCAAATGCTCTTGTGAACTCTCTTGAATGCTAGGTCACAATATGAGTGAAAGAACCTTGTATTTATACTTGATTATGCAAGAATTCTCAAAATTACAACACTACAAGTCAACATTAGATCTACGAGAATAAAATCACACTAAAAATTTGAATTAAATTTGAATTTTTGTCACACAGGACTCATTCGCCCAAGGTGGTGAATGAGTCCCACTAGGCATAATGTATGGGACCAAAAATAAAAAGTTCTTGGAAATGTGTGAAAACTAGTTCAAGACCAAAAGACCTTGGTGGGACCCATTTTCCCAAGGTAGTGAATGAGTCCTAGATCCATAAATTTGGGCCACACAATCTAGAAAACAACTTAATTAACATAGGTTACTGATTGGCATCAAGATTATCCTAAAAAAGATGTAAAAAATGAGGCTTGTGGATGCAAAATGGGGTCAATTAAAGCATAAGAAATCCCAATTATTAATGACAAGACTAGATAAGTGTGAAAGTGTGTTACATCACTTTACAACATTCCAAATAAGGCAAGATTATTGTTGATTTTGATTAAAAATAGGTTTATTGTGTTTAATTATTTGATAAAACCCTAGAAAAGTGTGAAAGTGTTACAAAACTTCACAACACCTTAGCAATGTACCATTAAAATCTATTAGTTCATAAGGGCCCAAGACTTAATGTCAATGTGTCAACCACATTACAATACTAGATCAAGGCTACATTAAGCCAAAATCACAAGGAGGGCCCAAACAAGCCAAAAAAAGGTTGAAGGGTTACTTTTTCAGTGACTCCACACCTTTCTTAAACCCTAATCTTTCTTTGTCTTTAAATCCTTTCTAGTTTGCAATCATTTCATCAAGATTTGTAGGACTCATCTTGAATTTGTCTTCATGAATCTTTGCTTTCTCAAGGTTAGAACTTCTTCTTCAAGTTTTGAACATTCTTCAGATTTGATTTTCATCTTAGCATTTAGACATTCTTCAACTCTTTTTCCTTCTTCAACAAGTGCACAATCTTTAGACTAGTAATTGTTTCTTTGGCTTGCTTCAAATACTCATTAACCCCCTTATGTATTTCTCTAAACTTTTTATTTTCTCTCTAAAATTTTTGATGCATTCATGTGCTTCTTTGATATTTTCCTTCAAATTTTTGTTCACACTTTCAATCCTTTCCAAATCTTCAATGACTATTCTATGTTCTCCATTCATGTCAATGATGCACTCTTCTTCTATGAATCAAACAACATGAATTTATTCTAGAGGAGTAGGATATATTCTAAGAGCCATGTGTTCAACCTCCAAGATCTTCCCCAAGTGGTTTAGCTTCTTCTAAGAAACCAAACTTTGATACCAAATGTTGAACACCTAGAATACTGAGAGGGGGGTTAATTAAGTATTCTCTAAAACTAATGTAACATATAAACATTCATTCCAAATAGCATATTTAGTTTCCAATAAGAAAGGGAAACATGAAATCATCCATCAACATCAAATAACACATGAACACAATATTTTCATGTTGAAAACCCAAAAGGGGTTAAACCATGTCAAGGGTTAGCTCACAATATATGATAACTAGTTATAAGATATTACAAAATTTCTCACTACACGTTGACTCACTATCCTAGTGGACTCACTACCCACAAAAAGAAGGAAATATAGAAGAGATGGGTGACTCAATGCCAAGATGAATTGTTATAAATGCATCTACAACATGCTCGTATATAGTTGCACTAAAGCTCAATATACAAAGTCAACACAATTCACATCTCTTTGTTCTAACACTCTGCTATGCTCTGCATTCAAATCACTCTCGAACAATTCATATCAACAATACTTATCATCACATCTATTAAACATAAAAAATGAACTCACATATATATTCATCTCAACTGCAAACATCAATTAGGTTAGCCTAATTAAATGTATCATACAAAATAGAACTTGTCAACTCAACCCACACACCACATGCCTTAATTCAAAAATGTAACACATAAGATAGGTTAGGGTGGACCTATAATATCATCCTTATAACGAATAAATACTTCACAAAACTCTGCAATACCCAAAAGA
The DNA here is from genome assembly GCA_007258455.2 of Sequoia sempervirens. Lineage (NCBI taxonomy): Eukaryota > Viridiplantae > Streptophyta > Pinopsida > Cupressales > Cupressaceae > Sequoia > Sequoia sempervirens. The sequence goes on from VDFB02281492.1 coordinate 835,495,150, forward strand.
TACTAGGTTAGCACCAATAATGACCTAACATCAAAATTCACTAGCTGCTCAACCACAAATGGACATGCAAACCTCCAAACTTCATACCACTTGGAATTAAGATACACCTGGAACCTATAAAAACTCCTATAAATCCTCAAGACCAAATACCAATCTATGGTGAAGTGGGAACTCAATAAAACATACACTTTGTACTAGACCCAATATACTGTCATTCATAACTTGTTCACTAAAGGAAAAAACAATGTAAAAAATTGAATTTTGACTTCTCTAGCATCCAACAAAATTGCATTAAAACCATAAAGTGGGATTCTTCAAGGCAGACCAATACAAAACAAATTACCAAATTTCATGAACACCGAAGTACCTATTCTAGCACTTAGCCAAATTTTCACTTTAATTGTCTACACTCAATCAAACGTTCTTGCAACTAAGCACTGGATTACCATTTTCATGTATGGTCAAGCTATACAAAATGGTCTACATCATGTTCTTCATTTCACAACACAATGTTGGCATCAATTTGACAACATTGCATACTATACATCTCATTCTCATACTTATGTTTCCAGTAGACACATCAATGTAAAACTCCACAAACTTCCAACAAATTTATATTCTTGAACACATGAAGGTGTGAAATTAAGTGAACCACTATCATCCTAAATATTAATGTTAGTTTTAGATGAAGATTTTTTTTGTTTTTTGATGGATTGACTACAAATTTAATTTAGTGGGGTAAATAAAGATATTATATTTCTTATTCAACTAATAAAAATTATAAAGATTGTCATTTACATGCACCACACATCATTTTATATATATATATATATATATATATATATATATATATATATCCTAAAGCATGTATCCATGAACTCCCTAAAAAAAGGGTGTATACCAACTATCTAGGCCTCACAAGATATATAGTATTAATGGAATTGGTCCAAGTGTTAAGGCCAAACTAGTGATATTGAGTGACTCTAGCCCTTCTCTATCAAGTCCTCTAATTGTGACCTACGATTTCTATTTAAACTAGTGGAATTGATATTTGATTTCATCCAAAAGAGAAATTATATGGTCAAAAGATCAATTATCTATTAATTTTCTTTTAGTTTGGATTTATCATATATGATCTTAATGAACAATGGTAAATTTTATTAGATAATCTATTAGACTAGGATTGTTCTCCTTTGGTCTGAAAACCCTTCTTATTAAGATCAAATACTATAAATTAATCAATAATATATTTAACCATCTACAATTACTAATGTCATGATGATGTTATGCTCCATTATTTAGTGAAAAAAAGTCAACCTAGAATGACATGTCAACAAAATTCGCATCAAATCATTCTAAAATTCGAGGACTCTAAAGTATTATCTTCAACTATTTGTCAAAACACATATCTAATCTCAAAAATATTTTAAAATACGACCTGTCCTTATTAATCAATGAAGTGTAAGGAATTCATTAAATTCGATGGCAAAAGCCCATAGGATGACTTTGGCGGGAAAGAAAACATCGGAATTTGACAGTGTAGTCAAATATCGTAACTTGTAAGTCGGCAATGTGTGTACAGACAGGAGCGCACTTCGGATGTCTTTTTCTACGAAAAGCAAATTGATACTTCAAAATTCGGATGAATTCTTTCACCCTCTTTTTTTTTAATTGGATTAAGAATGCTATTACAAAGATCTGCTGACAATCACCATTCCCAGAACAGTAAAAAGTTATAAAGCAGCTTAGACGGACAAACGAATTAATTATCATAGACGAACATAATTATTAAATACGTTTGGAAGTCAAACATACTTTAACGCGTTTTACTAATTTTTATGTAAGTACAAATCTTTTCAGTTGACATATCTAAATGTAATTGTTCAAAGCTGATTGTGGAAAATTTTTCCTTGAATAATTTACTGATCGATGTACTCTCTTATTATCATTTTGAGCCTTAGTCCTACCTCCGTGTATTCTTAAAATAATCCCAACGTTCTCTGCTCATCTCTCTGCCCTTCTACCATACAAAATAATCAGCCCTGTGGAAATGCTTACAATAATCCCAAATGTGTGCATTCTTCGTCGGTTCCAAATTACGACGTATTCCTTAACCATCGTGGTACAGATGTGAAGGAAAGTGTAGCAAGTCTCATCTTTCATAATCTTGAGAATAAGGGATTGAAGGTCTTCCTTGACAAGAATTCAATCCAAGTTGGGAGCAACATACCTCAGTCAATAGAGGACGCTATTCACTCCGCGTCTGTGCATGTTGTCATTATTTCTGCTAATTATGCGTAGTCGAGGTGGTGCTTGAAAGAGCTGAATCTGATCCTCAAAACTGGGGCTCCCATAATACCCGTATTTTGTGGAATTGAGCCTTCGGAGCTTCGAATGAAAGATGAAGATGGTGTGTATGCTCGAGCCTTCCAAAAGCATGAACAATCTGGGAGTTCTGAGACACATACAGTTGAGGAGTGGAGGAAAGCACTTCATGAGGTTTCATATATCAAGGGCTATATTTTTAAAGGGTAAAATTATTTATTGCTTGTTTGTTTTAGTTAACGGAACCAAGTTTTTCTGACATTATTTAGAATTGAATCCTAGTAACTTATAAACTCTTTAAAACCAATATATACAATAGTGTAATCAATTTCTTTCTATAACTCAAATGCGAGGAGAGTAATTTGGTAATTTCTTAGATTTCTGTGTATTTTAAGACAATATTTCTATTACTACATGTTATTATGTCACGAGATTAATTGATCAATTTGAATTAAAGTTTTTCTTCAATATTCTGTTTCATATTTTAGCATCATAGCTATCGCTTTGCTTAATTACTATTGGGTATACAAAATTTTGAACGATATTTATTGTGTATACTGCAGAGACCAAGGAAGGCTGCTGGAGCGAATCGCAACAAGTGTCGGCAGAGCTTATTGAGAGCGGGAAATCTCAGCCAAAGGGGAAAAAAAATGGCAAATTGTCCGCAGTCATATAATTTGATTGTAAAAAATGGCTCAATCTCCTAGAGCTAATCAATCCATGTTCATATAAATATGATGAAATTGTAGGTATAGTCATGTAAACGGCGTAGAAGTTGCTGTAAATTATGTATAGATCCATCTCCCTCCACCGCCGGAAGTTGGTTGCGCTAGAATTTGTTAGCGTAATAAACTAGTTTTACATAAGAATTTCAGAAAAAATATTTTAATATTTTCAAAGAAGTATATGGATTAATGTTTTTATAGATATTTAACCATTGTTTCATAAAACCATGTTTCTTGGTGAAGTAGGACAACTTAGAGCCTTTGTGAGTGATGATACTTGACCACAGAGGAGATTGTATGTGATCCATAAGGTCACCACTTCTAGAACACATTCTTTTGAAGTTAATGGCACATATTAATGTTGTTATTTTCTCAATTATAAAAAAAGGACCAAATAACCATGAAATCTAGATATAGAGAAAATGGAAAATTCTATCATGTATGTGGATTGGAACTAATTTATGAAGTGAGAAAACCTAACTACTCACTTTAATATTTTTGCGTAGACCACTCTAATATTTTTCCATATGTATCTTTCTTCTTTTGGCATTCTATCTGAGAGATCTACATCCCTTACAAGGTTTTGGAAGTTAGCCTAGGCTTGTGTAGTGTGGATAAGCCCACCACCTTTCTCTATTATAAGGAGTCTTTTATTGAGATCGTCTAAAATTATATTCTTTTCTTTATGTTGTTGAATTGTAAAATAAAGTACTTTATTCCATTATCATGATTTCTATTTGTATTTTTTGGGTCAATAGATATTAACTAGTTTAAAACAAATGTTGAAAATGGAACCTTGCATGCTAATAGTGATTGAATTTAAAGAGGATTGAAGCAACTCCACTTTGACATGATATGGGGACCAAACGACACCTAAGCCTCTAGTCAAATCAAGAGACTCATAAAAGAGATCATCGCATCCTTTATAATGAGTGCTAAAAAATTTACCCTCCTAAGCACCCAATTATATCTCTTGCAACATAATGTTATGAACCAATAGATCTCAATATGGCACTTGGTTGGACACCCTATATTATGCACGTTCAATCTGCCAACATTCCAAGTTATGGCCTTCATCTCTCACTAAGGGAGCATTTTTATCCCCTAGATCTCAACATGTATTGGTTAATTATAGATTTTCCTTCAACCAAATTGCAATTTCCTCTATTATTAGTTTTTCTTTCACCCATGTTGGAGGCCATTTGGGTAATGTACTACTAATCAATAACTCGTAGGTCATCTATGTCATTTTCTAATTCCATAAAATTCAACATATTTCTCTTCATGCTTTATTTCTTCTACTTATAGAGTCAATGATTCATATGGGACACTTTCCAAATTTGAATTCTTGATCTCCCTCTATCATGGAGGTAATCCCACAATAGTGTCTCTTATTTTTGACAAAAGTAAGACATCAAAATCAATATTTTTTTACCAAATTTTAACTTTCTAACAAATATAAAAACTAAATCATTAATAATTTCAAGATGATGTTAACTAGTGATTATTGAGGTTTTATATTAACATATATTTTATAGATATTTTAAAAAATAATTTCTTTTATTACGTCACTTTCAATATCATAGTTTTTATAGTTAATAGTATTTTTCAAAAGTGATGTCACTTCAGTACAACATAACTTTATTTGTAGGAAGGATAAAATTATAAAATTTTAAACATAGATTAATAACATTGATATCTTAGGCGTGCACACATTTTTCTATAGTTTTTGTTGCATAGTTTATCTTTTATAACTTCTTGAATTGAGATTAACTATAAATTAGGCATATCTATATTGCTTTATTGTTTTTTGTGCTATATGCATGGTTGGGGTTGTTTTTGTGAAAATTCCATATCTACTTTGGTTTTTGGTATCCCATGTCATATGATTAGTTGGGTTTTGGGATGGAATTTGTCTATGGGGGTCTAAATTTAGTCCTTATGTCATATGGGTTTACAATTTCTGAAATTTGTCAAATTGTAAGAAAAAATGCAATAATCTGGCTATGAAGAGCCTCTGATGCTAATGATGATAGACTATAGTTTGTAAATATTATTTTATATAAAATATTAATATTTGAGCTATATGCTCTTTGCCAAAAAAGAAAACTTATAAATTAGACATAGGTTACTTTGGTATAACATTTTTCTTTTGTATTCGTCTGAATTAGAATTTTACTTTTTTGTTGAAATTAGAACATCAATGTTTACAAAAAAATACATTTTCATTTTTTTTTATTATCTATTTTGTATTGTTCCATGTGTGTGGAACATAGGCCTTCACAATTATTGAAAAACCTTTCTTCACTAAAAAATAGAAAATTAATATAATAATCAAATTAAACATATTCAATATTATACTCATTGGAAAGCTTACTTTGAGTGTTATATTCCTCTATATTATTTTTTCATATTCATTCCCTTTTCTAGTCCAACCCAAGCTTTAAAACATAAAATTCTGAGGAAAATCTAAGGCCTACAATGGATTTAGGTCACTTTTAGCGCCTTCATTGAAGGCATTCCATTTCCACAAAAAAAAGTGAAAAATAAAGCTTTGAATGAAGGAAATATATGAAAACAAAAAAAAGGGACCTTCACTTGAAGGTCCCTTTTTCCTTTTTGGAAAATTACATTCATTCAAGGGTCTTTTTACATTGCAATCCTTTGAATGAAGGTCCACATTTAAATGAATGTAATTTTTTATGTACCTTTGAACAAAGTTTTCTTTCAAATTTTCACATTCATTTGAGTTCAAAAATGTGATATCCCACAAGTGTAACTCACTATTGTGGGTTCACCCATGTATCTAACTTTTCCCACCCATGAGGATGATTTCTATTTCTGGGATGGAACATAAATTTTTTTGTTAGTGTATTTAAGTTTTATCTTAGGTTAAATAATCCCAAGTGGTTTTTTCTCATGTGGGTAGTTTTTCCACCCGTCATTGTTTTTCTTGCTTTTTATAAAGCACCATTGCATATTATGTAATATATCTAATTTTCATTCTCTCTCTTCTAGTGAAGTAGCATAGTGCTCCTCTCTATCTCATGAAGGTTTATGCTGCAGTTGATTTTCCTAGGTCATTTACTCTATCATGGTATTAGAACAAACTATTTTGTCACCCTTCCCATGAGAGTTTTCACTAGAGGGTTTTTTGAGATCATTTGCCATTTAAAATTTTTAAAATTTCAAAACTGCTTCATTTATGATTATTCACTTCCTTACTAGAAAATTTCATCAAAGACTTTATTCTCAGTTTGAAAGGAATGATTCTCTAGTGCAATTTTATGATTTATTTTTTCTACTCAAATCTCCTTGCATTGGTCGTGATTTCCTTGTTGCATTTTTTTTTGTGTGTTTGAAGGCAATCTAATTTTTTATGAGGTAGTGATTTCCATATTGGAGGCTGTGTTTCAAACATGGAAGGTTGTGTTCAATTCTTGGTAATAGTTTTTGGAGGCATTTTGCCTATTTTTGCATTGCCATGGCTTGCTGGAGGAGGCATTCAAATCTGTGAAGGCACATTGACTATATTGCTGCTAGTGTCTTGGTTTGGAGTCCACTTGTTTTTTGTGAATGCTTTCAGAGTAGGCTGTGATTTGTGTGGAGAGGTTGATTCTCTGTTGAGTAGGGAATTTGTATGAGGTGGTTGGTGTTTGATCTATGAAGCAACTTCTTTTCAAACTTTATACTCTATAAAATTTGGAGGAAATATTTGTTTAGGGTTTTGATCTTTCCCATGCAACATCAAGTGGAGCTAGGCCCCAAGCTTCTTTTTGAATTGCTCTTGGGATTTTAATCCCACATTGGTAGTGTGTAGGATATTTTTTCTATTTAAATAGAACTACAGTGTGAATGGTTGGTGTGAGTAAGACTCACATGTGTTAAAGAGGCTCTTGGTTATGTGCTTTGTGTGGAGGCTTGCTAGTTAATTTGGTGTGAGAATCTGTTACAAAAAAACATCAAGGTGCCTCTATTTTGCTCAATTTTTTTGTAGTTCAAAAAATCATCTTTTTGTCGTGAATTTTTTTGGAAAGTGGTGAAATTTAATTTGTAGGGGCTCCATTAGTAATTTTTTTGAAGGTTTCAATTAGTTTGGTGTTTTTTTGCAATGGAAACTCTTGAATCTTTAAATTGTTAACTCCCCATAATTACCATACATGGAAAATTAATATGTGTAGGTTTCTACAATCTCAAGATATGTGGTCCACATTGAGTAATGTCTAACCAATACTTACCAAGGAACTTGAAATATTTTCCTATAGAAATAAGTGTGACCAAGCTATGGGTTTGATGATATTGAATGTTTCTGATAGTCTCCTCTTTCATATTGATGAGTTGGATACACCTAAGGAAATATGGGATAAGTTACGTAACTTGTTTGGTTGGGTTAGTGAGTTGTGTGTCCTGCAACTGGAGGTTGAATTAACCACTCTTATCCTTGAAGCATTTCCTTCTATTGACTACTTTCTAGTGAAATTCAAATTTTTAAGATCACAATTACTAGGATGTGGGAAGAGAAAAAATGACAAGCAGTCCATGATTTTGATACTGTCTAAGTTAAGAGGCCCATTTTCTATGTTTTCTTCTAGCTTTTACTCCATAGTGGATGCTTTGGGTAGTGCATTCCAAATGGCTTCCTTTGAGACTTTGTGTGACCAATTGACAAGGGAGCAAGTAAAACTTGTCTAGTTAGAGGGGGTCCCTACAAATCATGCATTGGTTGCCCAAGAATCTAAGAGCAAAGGGAAGAAGAAATTCAAACCTAAGATAGAGTCAAATGAGACTTCCACCTCTTCAAAGGAGGACAATGCCAAGAAGGAGAAATTCATCTGTGCATATTGCAAAAAGAAAAGGCATGATGAGCATCATTGTTATATGAAGAAGATTGACGAGCTCTCACACCTTCTTCATGAAAAAAACATTACATTTCCCTCATCTGTAACTCCTCTTTCTACAAACTTTGCATCTTCATTTTCACCATCAAACCATACATAGTTAGGAAATGTAGGGTTTGCAAGTGGTAAAGGAGATAAACACTACATGGGTAAAGGACATGCACTGGTGACTTCTACAACACATTCTAGTCATGACATAAGGTATTCTGAAGCATCTCACCACATGAATTCTAGTCCCTACCCTTTTATGGGTCTTCATCCTATTGATACTTCCAAAATTTTGTTAGGAGTTAATAAGATTTTAGATGTTATGGGGGTAGGAAATGTTGAGATAGGTGATGGTTGTTTCGAGGATGTATTGTGTATACTTGAGTTTAACACAAATCCTTTTTCCATCTATCAGATCACCCATGGAGAGGTACCAAAGACTATGTAATTCACTATGAATTTTGTTTTCATCAAAGTGTCTCATACTAGAAAAATCATTGCAAGTTGTAATGTTGATCATCAGTCTTGTATGTAAACATTCTCTCACTTTGTTTATGATGATGAGTATGTTCCTCACACCCCACTTGCCAGTGTTGATAGAAATTCCTCAGGGGAGATAGGTCATCTAAATTTTGGAGTTATTTAGACTCATGCTGATATATCTCCTATTGTTTTAGAGGTTGATCTTTCAACACAGTAGGAGTCTCATCTTGTAGATTTGGGAGATATACTTGAGGGGATTTCTCTCCTTTTTTAGGATAGTTTTAGCATGGTATTTGATACTGTAGACATGAAAAATTAGCATCGTGCAATCAATTCACATTCATCCACTCATTAAATAAATCAAATTCACATTCATCCATTCATCAGGTAAATCAATTTCAATCTCCTAAAGGTCATCAACTTTATTTAATTTAATCTTATCATTATCCCCCTTACCTAAATAAATCAAATATTTATTTAACTAAATCTTTATCATCTTTCATCTCTTTTTTGATTTAGTTTAATCTTTAAATCTAAAGAAAAAAGGTCAAATCACCTAATCCTCTTTTTAATTAACTAAATTAGGATTCAAACTAATCTAATACATGTCACATTCTCTAGATTTTCCCACTTGCACCAATAAATCAATTTAAAATCAGCATTTTCCATCAACATGACATCTTTGAGGAATATTCCCTCAAGTTTGAATTCAAAAACAAGTGGACATGTACATCCAACAAAGTAATTAATAAGCTCTTACATGTCCCTTGCACAAGTCAAACTCAACATTTAATCTCAAATTCAAATTTGAAATCTCCCTCTCTTTGGCACATTGACCAAAATGTGCTCATCCTCAAATCTATCACAAGTTAACAAGTGGCCTCTTTTCATTGGCTTGTTTTTAGTTCCACATTGCTCCCTCTTGAGCAGTCTTGGCATTTGACAATCTACAAATAGAGGCTTCATTCTTAATCAAATTCTCCACAACTTGATCAACAAATCCTATGCAAAGTCACTCTCCTCATTTGAGAACTGATTTTTCCCATCTTACTCCATCATCATCATTGGCATTATATCATTTAGCTTATCTATCAAGGATTGGGAAAGGGATATTTTCCACAATAGCACCAATCCACTATGAGATATAATTTACTCCATGTTTTATTATATGCTTTCAATTTATCTATCTAAATCTTTGTTGCTTTGATTGCATTATTAGCATGTGGAGTTATTTCATAGGGATGTTGAAGGTTTGTTTTGCTTAAATATACTAACCATGCTTGTTTATGTTAGTCTTTTAACCAAAATGCAGATTTTGACATCCACATTATGGCACTAGAGGGAGGGTGGATTTGGTTTGTTTAATCTAACTTATATGATAATGTTTGTCCAAGTTTAACAAGTACATATTTCATTTCTTTTTGGTATTGATTGTTTTTAATTAGTAGTTATCATGACGGGTTAATTTCTTCCTTTCAAAGGTTGCAAAATTACCCTTTAAGCCTGCTAATAGTATTTGTTTTGAGGAAGTAACAATCCAAAGGTCTTGTATTGCACATTAAATTTTGCTCGTTAGTTCTATCTCTATCAACACTCTTTTCTTCTATACTGTAGAAAGATAGGTGGTCATGTTGAAGGAAAATTGGTGAGTAGAGAGGAAAAGTAAAGCCATCTTGAGTGTCATCTATACTTAACTCATAATTCTTGTGAAAAAGCTGCCCATCCACGTCATAATAGGTAGAATTTTGCGTTCAAATCTATCAAGTAAAAGCTCATTTGTCAATTACTGGTTCAAATATGGTCTCTGTTAATGTCATCACATGTATTCCATTCAAGTCTCATCTTTGTCAACAAAATTTTCATCTGATGTGAAAAAAAAAAAATATTTATATCTCATCTTCCTAAAGAAACTCAAAGCTTTCCCCCAGGCGCGCTTTCTATTTAAGCTTTAGCTATGACTATTACTTGTAGGATTTATATGAGAAACAACTATTTTTGTGTTATTTCCAGTGTTAATGACATTCTTCAGGAAGTAACATCATACATTTTGTGGAGGTTGAGCAAACATTGCATTCTAACTGCAAACTTGATTTGCTTGAAATATTGATGTCCTTGCGAATCATTATCTCTTACAGTGTCTCAAGTTATGAGAAGTCTCTAGGCTGACTCATTCATAGTCCCACTTAGTTGTGAGAAGTCTCTTAGATGTCTCTTGGCTATGAGAAGTCTCTTAGTTGTCTCTTAGCTGTGTTATTTGTTTTGTTTACGAGCATGTTAAATGGTTCCCGTGCCTATTTCATAGTCCCACTTTTGCATACATTGTGGTGTTGAAACTTTAAAAACCTCCACATTGTTCACTTTACAGACGTCGTCACCATCTAATAATTGTTTTGTCCCATGACCATGGTAGATGCCTGCACAACGATGCTATTGATGTTGTTGCCATCCAATACCTATCATTGTTAATGTTGTTGTTGACATTAATATTGGTGGAATTCTCTGCGCCCCCACTGTCGTGCAAATATACTTGATCTATTGGTGTTTGATAAATTTCTTGTCATTGTCTAATTTTGAACATTGTTAGCTAGCAGGATTTTCCTTGATTGCTCGCCTATTCAAGGAGTCATTGTAGACATATACAATAGCTACTTTGCATTGTATTGTATCTATCTTTAAATATTGTTGTATCTATCTCCTTAATTTTGCTGTTAGACATTGAGTATTGTAACCTTTAATCCATTATGACATTTTTTTGAATCTATGATGAATGGTTAAAAAGATAGGATACACTAGGAAAGGCGCCGCAATAGTTAAGTAAGCCAAGCACAAAGACAAACGTTGGAAAGTTCGGAAAGAACATAGTCTTCAAGGAAATACATAAGCATGAAATGTAAGCATAAAATTTGTATGTGGATAAAACAATTTGTCGACATAAATTTTGTGAGATCATTGGGTAGAAGAATTGGAAAATCCAATGCAAATGAGATTGGAAAGTAGCTGAAATAAAGTAAAGAGAAGAGTGAACGTGTCTCCAACAGTGGACAATTTTAGTACCAAATCTTCTCCCCCTACTTCGATGGATGCCTTGGTTACATAAGCTACAACTAAGGTTTTTTAAAATTGAGAAAGCCCAGTAATCCTCCTCGGGTAGTGTGGACGTTGAAAAGGTGTTGACTATTTTTGTCAATTGCTTTCTTAAATGATTTTACATCCCATCTACTCACTGATGCGTATTTATTGATCTTTACTCTTAGACTTCTTTGCAGATAGCCCCATTAAAATGCGTCAATACAAAGTAGCCATTTGCATATTATAAGCCATACGCCAAGAGAATATTCACATTTATTGTCGTCTATCAAAATTCATTTGGTCACTATTGCTTTCATTGCTCTTAACGGATTCGGTCATTTGCTTTCATTCTGATATTTCAATCACTGCTTTTTTCTGTCAATCTAGTATTTCTTAATTGTTGTCTTACAATCATTCCATTCTAACAGAGGAGAGCAAGAAAACAGCAGAACGGTGAAGTGGCATTGATTTATTTCTTTTAATTAAGAAGGAGTGAAACTTTAAGCAATTAGTTCTATCTGTTTCAAGCTGCTTCACCACACACAATGCAAAATATTACATTTTTACACAATGGCTGCTAATCTTCCATTCCTTGTACCACTGGTATTAGAGAAATTTTGCAGTTGAAGGTGCGGGCAAAGTGGTGGAATCCGGTTTTACACTTGCAAATACATTTGCTTGAAAATTTCTGAAAGCCTTTTCTAAAAAAATCGTTTTATGCATATCCTACAAATATGATACTCCATGAGACCATGTCTCTCTAAGGCGCATTGTTAATAGTTAACGTGCCTTGTCTATGCCTTTGTATATGCTTCATGGGCTTTTAATTTGGGCTTTTACTAGTGTTACTAATAAAAATGTTTGGAAATTATTAAAGGCAACAATCTATCTTCTATCTTCTATGCCTTTCTCAAGTTGGGTATCAAGGTTCAACCAAACTGATAGCAGTGGCAATAGCATTCAGTGTACTTTTCGTACTATTTGCTGGTTGCATTATGGTTGGCCATGGTTAATTTCCTCTCACATTTATTAATTCCCAGAGAGCTCAAATCTTCTACCTCTGCTTTGATATAGATACTTAACTTCATTGCAGCTATTCACTCCATTCCTTAGGTGTTTAGGAGGATTCTTCTGCAATAGTCATTCAAACAATAAATGGTGCTTTTATTTTGCAGGAAAGATTATTGGTAATAGGTTGTGGGCGTGACTTTTGAACCTAACAGATGTGTTCACTTGAAAGTTCTTTTTTGTATTGTGAGACAAATATGATCTTCGCATATCCTACACCAAATCATTCATAACATTTCTTGCTAAAACATCATGTCAAACTGCTTTTCAATGACTCAAAAGTGTCATAATTTTCCGGTCAAAACACAGTGAATCTCTTATTTGTCTTGTGTAGGCTGTCTTTCCTACATTTTTACATACTGCCTTCATTATGAACATTTATGATGGCATTAATCCAAGAAAGTAATCTTATTAGCTTTAGGACCATTAATCTTGGCATATGTGGTGTGTACAAGTGGGTAGAATAGTGAAAAATGCATGTGGTTGCGTGGTTTATTAGTAGCCAAAAAAAGTACCTCTTGTCATTAAAATAAAGTAGACTATCTTGTGCTTACAAATTATTTGCAATGGTTTTGTTTGTTTAAAAATTTCTATGGAGGAGATTATTTTGTGATATTTATTCACTTATAGTTGACATTCTTTTTCGTTAAGTCATACATTTATGTTTTTGCAGGGATCCTCATTAATTGGCTTTGCTCCTTTATGACATTTTTCAGGCTAAGTGAAGAGGATTTGAAATCTTACTTAAAGTGTTGAAAATATTTATCTATTTGCAAATTAGGACTCTAATTAATGCTTCATTTTATTAGATTGAAATCATTAGTGTTTACATTCTATTGTTTGAAGTTTATGATCAAAACTAATTTAATATAATGATCCTCACATGATTGTCTTTTTGTTTGAATAGGAAAAATGAAGAAGGAGCATTTTGTTTGCACAAAGAACTTAGAATGTTGAAACATTGAAAATAATATTTGAATGAATCTTGAAGTTAAAGAAAATTAGACATTAAAAATTTGAAATCAACAAAACATTTTTTAATGCTTAAAGCTTACATTATACGCTTTAGTTTTCTGTTTTAAATCAACTTACATCTTTTGGGGCTCTAAAAAGAACACTTCAATTTTTCATTGCAAAGGGTTAAAAAGAACGTTAGACACTTACTAGCTTCAATTTGGGTTTTAAAATCGAACAAGAAAAAATTCACATTTCATCTTGGTGCTCTAAAAAGAACTCACATTTTGCTTTGCGGATTTAAAAAGAACAAGTGCAACTTTGTTTTCATGAAGGCTTACTTAAACTAAAGGCATTGAAAAAGGACGTATGCGCTTCTCTCACGCTTTATAGCAATCTTGAGAATAAAAAGGACTTTTCATGACTTTAGGGTGAGATAAAGCAATCACCTCCACACTTCAGTTTGGGTTTAAAATTGAACAAAATCTTGTGCGAGTGTGAGTAGAGAATCATTGCATATATTCTCTTTCTTTGTGTCGTCAAAGATTGATCAAGTTACGAATTTTGTCTTTGCCTAATTTTATTTATCCTAGAGGGCCTACCTTGGGGAAAAAGTAATCACCCAAGGGAATGACTCAACTAGTAACACTCTAAAGCCAAGAGTATTTCCAACCGAGATATAAATGTGGGTATTGGAGTAAACACCAATATCATGTGGTTGATTCCGATGAGATGGATTTGAAAGGGGACTCTCGCCATATGGGTCAATATCCACGAACGGAAAGTCTAAAATAGAACACTTGTTTTGTAGTGACCAATTGATCCATTAAGTGAGTTTATCAAAGTGGTGCATTGGAACTTAGATTCCAAGAAGTTACTTGCCATGTCCAATCTTTGTTAAAATATAGAGGTTAAGACTTCATTCTTAACATACCTTTATATTTTTTCCTTGGTCGCATGTAAAATCATCTCTTCTTCTATGAAGGGCATGAGGCAAGCCCACTAAGAAAAATGTACCAATTGAGCTAGGGTATTATATTGCTTGTGAGTCAGTTTGGAAACACAGTGCTTTGATAAAAAACATTGGAAACCAACATTCAACATGAGCATCAAATCTCAAACCCTATAGGAGAAGCAAATATCCTTGAAGAAATTCACATGTTATTGCTTGCCCTTGGGATTCGTATCCTTAGAGGCTTCTAAGCATTTAGATTTCATCTCAATTTTCTCCTACTAAGGTCAAAAATAGGTAATGCTTGCCTCAAATTTCCTTGGTTTCCACATAATACACTTTGTGGGATAAGGGGAAGGTTGAGACATTAGACATCTAGATTCAAAATCTAATCAAAAGTGTGTTTTTGGTAAAAAGAATCCATTAAACAAAGATTTAATCAATTGGACCCCACATATGTGCTTGGCATCTTTTGGTCATATGATTTTCATGCAAACATTGGTCTTTTGATGTTGAATTACTTTTAGAGAAAGGAATGTTCTTCACTATCTTGGTCTCGAAAACAAGTCCTTCCTAGGTTCATTTAGGATCAAATAAAACACTTCATCCAAATTCTAAACATTTATCAAAATCCATACCACAAACAACTTTAGAGCTTTGGAAACATCATTCTAGACTTCGGTACATCCATAAATCAAATTAAAATCATTTGTTTAGTTAGGTGTGTGGGAATGCATCCTTTCTCATAAATGTAATTAAGTCAGCAATTCTTTGAACAATTTCATCCTAAGATAACATCTTACATCTTAGGGTTTACAAGTTTATTACCTAAATCAAACAAAACAAAATCAAGCCCTACGTCTAGCATTGATCCAAAGTCCCTAAACGTTGAACACTCATATCATTTCCCCTTTTCATCCTTCATCTCATCATTGGTCCTAAGAACCTTAGATGCCACTTTTGCAACAAGTTCAAAACACAAGAAGAACATGGATTATAAACTTGATCCTTACATCATGAGTAATCCAAGTCAACTAAGCTATCAAAGCCTTACAACGTCGATTGATTATCAACACTCACATCTATACAAACCGTACATGGGATCATTACCTTCGACAAATGTTAATAGTACAACAAATGTGAGTATGCCCAAATCAAAGTTTGGGACACCTTTCCCAATGGTAGATTTAAATCCAAGTCAAAACCTACAAATCCACCAACTGAAGAATCAATGCATGAGCCTTCAAACGAATAATGTCATCCCACCAAATCCCTACATGCCAAAAGAGAATGTACCAACTACAAGTTTTCCAAACATGAATCTGACAAACTTTGGGATAAACATGTTTGGAAATCATATGAATATTGTTCAAAATCTAAACAAGATGTTAACGACTCCAAGTCAAGGTAACACCATACAAAATCAAAGTTACCTAAATAAAGGAAATGTGATTCCAAACATCAACAATGTTCAATTTCAACCTATCATGCCAAATTTGAACATCATCCCAAATCAGAACATTGTCCAAAATCAATTTTCCCATGATCCCATTCAAAAACCACAAGTATGCATTTCAAATCTGCTTAAACAAAAACCAAATCAACTATATCAAGGGAATCAAGATCAAAATCAAGATCAAATTTTGCAAGATCGAATTGCTACACTTACCAAAATAGTTGAGTCATTGCGCCAAGAGACATCTCCACCACCATTACCCATATCAACATCATTCCTTGGTTTAGGGCTTCCCTCTTTACCTAACACCAATCACTCCATCCAAACCAATCCACCTAACACAAATAAAGCCATCACATCAAATCCTTTGAATATACGATCAACATCGCACCAACAGATGGTATCTAATCAAATGACAACATCAATCCTGACAAATAAAAATATGGTCTCCCAAGGAACTATCACCTCAATCATTTTGACCATTCCTATCACCTCGATCACTCCAACCATCCCTATCACACCCATCATCACTCAAACCACTATGATCACTTCAAAAGTATCTCAACCACCCATCACCACATCCACCACAATTCCAAATCCACCACCACTACCACCAAAACCGAACGCAACAAGACAATATAACATTGCGCTAAAATCTCACCAGACCTACCAAAAGGCCATCCAACAATATCTAGCCATGCAGCAAGAAACACGAGCTCAACAAGTGCAACAAGCCTCTTGAGCTGCCCAAGCCTCTCAAGCTACCCAACAAACGCAAGCGCAAACATGAAAAAATGATAGGTATTGGGGATAACAATGAACATTAAACCACTGGTGATAGCATTGACAATCTCCCCACCATAATTACTGAAAGCAATGATCAAGATCTATCCATCAAACTGCACATTGGAGATGTTTCTACCTTGTTCGAAGATCAAATCAACATATGTCAAGAGACACTTCTCAATCATGATCAAAATCCACCAACAATACCCAACAATGATCCAATTCAAGAAATTTCAACATCACTTGACCCTATGGTTGAAGACATTGGAAATCCCTCCACCACAATTGTTGAAAAAAATGATCAAGATCTCTCCATCGATGAGCACCTTGAAGATGTTTCCACCCCATCCAATGATCAACTCACCATACATCAAGAGCCACTTTTTAATGATCCATTTCAAGGAGTGTTAGGATTATTTGATCCTATTGACATAATGCATGATCCGTTCACCTATGATCATGTTGAAAATGTCTCTACACCGCCTTATGAGTTAGAGGACATACCTCAAGAATTTATTCCAAATCATGATCAAAATCTTTCACCAAGGTCTAGCAATGGTCCCTTCCAAGACATGTTGACCCCCTTTCACCTCATGGTTATAGATACTAAGGGAATCCTCAACTTGACACTTGATCCAAGTCCAATCAAAGACCAAGAGGATATTGAACCATTCCCCATGCCTAATGATGACATCCAAGAACCCTTGTAAGCAATCCACCCTTTGAAACTGATCCATATCAAGAACTTGATCCAAAACATGTCAAAAGTAGCTCTGAAATCATTTAAGATCAAGAATTTGTATCTTCAAGATACGACAAAAATCTAATGGACACTCTCCTATCTATGCAAGATGATCATATCCATGTATCACATACTCCTCCATCTACCCATGAGATGATTTCTACAGATGGACACATAGATGATCTTCATTTAGAACAGGATCCCTTTACTTCTGACATTATTACACAAAAAGAGCAGGTTACTGATTCTTGCAGTCAAACCAAGCTGTCAACATCAGGATCAAATATACCTCGAATTGGGACTGAGGACAACATGTATGAAGATATCCAACATTATCCACTCAAGGAATTAGGTCAGAAAGAACAAGATATTTCAGAGTTAGCAGAGCATCCAATTGAAAT
The DNA here is from genome assembly GCA_007258455.2 of Sequoia sempervirens. Lineage (NCBI taxonomy): Eukaryota > Viridiplantae > Streptophyta > Pinopsida > Cupressales > Cupressaceae > Sequoia > Sequoia sempervirens. The sequence continues at coordinate 835,512,997 of VDFB02281492.1, forward strand.
AACATCATCTACGGTGGTCATTTATCAGAGAATGCACTCTACACAGGAGCTCTTAGAATAGGTAGAATCAAAGCATGAAGGTACTACTTCTACCATACTGGGGGCAACTTAATCTGAAGCAAACGTCAACAAAGGGAGCACAAAGAACCCTTATGATGAAACTAGTGTCAATACTACAACTAGCCATGTCATGAATCTTCATCCACCTATCATCCCATCCATGAATTGGGACCAACATCAAAAGAAAAATTTAAATCAAAGCACAAAGGACGTTATCAAAGAAAAAGAAGCTAAGAAGCATATAACACATATCAAATACAAATGGATACCAAAAAATACAAAGGAAGATCATCCCTATCAAACTCCATCAATCAAAGAAACTATGGGGAAAAATAAAAATGGGAAAAGTATCCATCAAAGATGTCCAAAAAAGCAAAAGCGGTCTTTTCAAGCGACGTACAAAGTGTATCAAGAAGTTGGTCCTAATTCCATGCACACTTCCATATCCACCCATCATTGCTCATCTTCCCAAGTTTGGAGAGTCAAAGGTTCCAAACTATGAACCAATTCATCTTTTATCCCTAAACACACTCCATCCATGCCTCCACGCATGATATCCAATTCTCACATTGACCATGTATTGGCAATGACCCTTCATCATAAGGATTTCTAAGGTACTCTATGGCGATGTGCGCATAGAGACAAAGTTAACTCTGGTATCGATAAAGCAGATCAAGAATCCCAAAAGTTGCATTCAAGTGCACGTATCTTAGCAAAGCAGCTTCTTCAAGCAGGATATCGATGGCACATTATGACAGGGGCATCTACGTCAGTAACACCTTTTAATTCAACATGAGCTTAAAATCTTTCGAACAAATCAAAAAAATCAAAAAATATGAAAATCCAAAAAAATTAGGAAAAGGATTGAGAATAGTAAAGAGAAAAATCATCCTCTAGTGAAAACCGCATGTGCGGAACTTTGGGAAAGACCATGAAAAAACCCTGGAAAATAGGTGTCATGTGTGGAATCTAGCATCTACGTGCGCTAGTTCAGGTGAAAGCATCTCATCCCATCCATAATAAATTGAGCATTCCATCCATGAGTCATTTATCCAATCTGTTTTCATCCATCCACATACATAGTCTGAGTTATCTTGATCTTAACAAACTTTGGTGCACACTTTACACTTGCTTATGGTAATAATCTTGACGAGGGCCATTTTCATTTGATCTTATCCTATGCAACATTATTTGAGCCATGAAGCATTATCCAAAAAAAAGATTTCTTTATCTAAACACCTTATCTTATCGCAATATAATCCTTGGAATCCTTTGTGTGCTTTCCATATCCATCCATCCATACAACTATCCAAGAATCCATCCATAACATTCCATACATTGCTAGACACTGGGGGCAGATAATTACATGTTGCTTCGGGAATCAATCTTGATCTATATCCTCCAACTTATGTGGTGATCCAAACATTGGCAAATGTGAAATCAAATTGGTCCACCGCTTGTGAGAAAAATTCCAAATTACTACCCCATGGCATATTTTGACGAGAAGACATTCCTTATCGAGCTTCATCAAACATAGAACATCAATCCAAACAATCACTATTAGTTGCATCTAATTTACACTTCAAACATCATGTCAAATCATTCAAACAACTTTTGTTCCAAACCAAGCTTCAACAATCATGATCAATCGAATCTAATCAATCTATAATCTTGGGATATCCATCCTTATCCTTGTGTTTCTTAACACTATCCTTGCATTGTTGTGTATCCTCAACAATGTTATCATCATCAACCCATCATCATCTCAGGATATCATTCCCAATCACTATGTTGCTTAGCACTAACCTTTCATTGTTGTGCATCCTCAACAATGTTATTTTCATCAATCCTAATCAATCAGTCCTTGCATTGTTGTGCATCCTCAACAATGTTATCGTCATAAAATTGATCAATCAAATCCTTGCATTGTTGTGTTTCCTCAACAATGTTATCATCCTCATCAATCCATCGATCTGATCAATCAACTTTGGCTTCGTCTTCAACAAAATCCCAAACAGAGAACTGATATCATCACATATGTCCATATCCAAGTTGTCAAAATCATGCGAAAAAATTCAAAAACATCCAAAAAGATCAAAAAATCCAAAAACACTCAAAAAGTCAGAAAAACATCAAAAACATGGTATCTAAACTATGTCGTCTCTAAGCTTAAACATAGGCAAGGCTAATCTTTAATCATCCCTCGAGACATCAAAATCCAAAAAACATTCAAAAAACATCAAAATCTAAAAACATTTGAAAAACATCAAAATCACAAAAACATTTGAAAAACATAAAAAAAAAACATTCAAAAAACATCAAAATCCAATAACATTCATAAAATCTCAGAAAACCCCAAAACATCGCAAAATCCAATAACATTCATAAAATCTCAGAAAACCCCAAAACATCGCAAAATCCAAAAATCAAAACATTTGTAAAAATCTCAAAAACACCAACAACCACCTCAAAACATTTCAAAACGTCAAAAATATCCAAATATTTGAAAAAATACATCCGTCTCATCTTGCTTGCACCTGCAATAATCAATCATCCACAATAAACTGATCATCCTTCGGCAAAAAAAATAGAAACAATCACAGTAATCGGAAAAAGAAAACTTCAATCATAAAATCTAAATCGAAGCAACAAACCATTAAAACAAAATAAAACTCTTGATCATTTTCAAACATGTCAGTCCACTTTATATCAACAGCCTATCAATCAACTTATCAAACCATCATCATCCTATACAATGCATGTCCTAGGATATATCATTCTAACAATTGGCATCATTTTGGATATCACTTGGATTCTTACCCTATCAAAACACATCCCGTTGGCTGAAGGTATGAAGAACATTGGCTTGTTTGCATACTTGATCTTTTCTTTTGGTTTATCTTATTGCGCTCATTCCAAGTACCTCCCGATGATATCCGAACGAAGGATTTAGAGAGATAGGAATGGGGAAACAATCATTATCTTTTGTCTATTGTGCTTGTTGGACATTCTTGTAAAATAACTTGGTGAATACTTGCTTTGTTAGGTACGTCCTAGCAAGGCTTCCGTATGTCAAGTGTGAACAAGAATACTCCTATCTATTTGTCGAGTCAAATTCCATCGCACTAGGTACAACGTCATCCTAGTTCTTTATACCTTGATGCATCATATCTACATGTGTAATCAAACATAAGGTAAGTATCCCTTTTAAAATCCCAATCCTTAATATGAAAAGCATCATCTATCATCATCATCATATCTCTAATAAATTCTTGTTAGATCATGGACATGTTGGATCCTCTTGTCATCATCTCATTTCTTCTTTCTTCGTGCTAATGTAACATCACCAATGCATCCATCATGCATCCATCCTACATCCACAAACCGTCAACATGTCACATATCATCTGTATCATACATAATAGGAAAGAATGATCATTTCACATGCATTGCATTTGTGTCATCATCATAATATAGATATGTTAGTCTAAGCATCTCATAAATCATCACATTTGCATAAATCATACATTTGAATAATCATATCACATCATCCATCTCATCCATCATCACATCATATCATCATTTAAGTTGTTTAAAATAATATAGATCTATTATTCTAAGCATCTTAAAACCATCTCGTTTGCATCATCATCCATCACCATCCAGTTTGAACCTCTTTATCGCGAGATCAACCTTCAAATAGAATCTTTTCGCTCGATCTCTCGAGGAGGCAATGTACTAGTGTACATCTTTCTACTGGGGCAACCGAAAAAAGAAGAATTTTTTTGAATTCTGATTGCGACAAGTTTATTCTTTAAACCAACGCAACAATTACATTGCTTCAAAGAGGGAAAAAATGTAGACATGCAAAATTAGCATCGTGCACTCAATTCACATTCATCCACTCATTAAATAAATCAAATTCACATTCATCCATTCATCAAGTAAATCAATTTCAATCTCCTAAAGGTCATCAACTTTATTTAATTTAATCTTATTATTATCCCCCTTACCTAAATAAATCAAATATTTATTTAACTAAATCTTTATCATTTTTCATCTCCTTTTTTATTTAGTTTAATCTTTAAATATAAAGCGAAAAGGTCAAATCACCTAATCCTCTTTTTAATTAACTAAATCAGGATTAAAACTAATCTAATGCATGTCACATTCTCTAGATTTTCCCACTTGCACCAATAAATCAAGCTATTGATTTATTAAAATCAGCATTTTCCATCAACATGGCATCTTTGAGGAATATTCCCTCAAATTTGAATTCGAAAACAAGTGGACATGTACATCCAACAAAGTAATTAATAAGCTCTTACATGTCCCTTGCACAAGTCAAACTCAACATTTACTCTCAAATTCAAATTTGAAATCTCCCTCTCTTTGGCACATTGACCAAAATGTGCTCATCCTCAAGCCTATCACAAGTTGACAAGTGCCCTATTTTCATTGGCTTGTTTTTAGTCCCACATTGCTTCCTCTTGAGCACTCTTGGCATTTGAGAATCTACAAATAGAGGTTTCATTCTTAATCAAATCATCCACAACTTGATCAACAAATCCTATGCAAAGTCACTCTCCTCATTTGAGAACTGATTTTTCCCATCTTACTACATCATCATCATTGGCATTATATCATTTAGCTTATCTATCAAGGATTGGGAAAGGGCTATTTTCCACAATAGCACCAATCCACTATGAGATATAATTTGCTCCATGTTTTATTATATGCTTTCAATTTATCTATCTAAATCTTTGTTGCTTTGATTGCATTATTAGCATGTGGAGTTATTTCATAGGGATGTTGAAGGTTTATTTTTCTTAAATATACTAAGCATTCTTGTGTATGTTAGTATTTTAACCAAAATGCAGATTTTGACATCGACAGATACATCTAGATTATCTTTGGAGGTTGAAATTGTTGAACCTTTACTTTCATTTGATTCATCATATTTCTTTGTTGTTTTCTACCATGATTATGTGATAGATTATAATATTTGGATTTTTCCTTCCCCTATTCGATTGGACATGGAGTGGATTCCTCATCATCTAGTGGACTTGTTTCTTCCTAAGGGAATAGGTGTTTCTTGCAAGCATTAGATCATCTTTTGTTTTTAGGCATACTTCATCGGTATTGGAGCTTCTTCATTATGGGGGGATATGATATCTCCCTTTTTCCTTACTTTGGAGGAATCCTTGATTGTATATACATGATGTATGTATTCCTTGTGGGGTGTAATTGATTCCTCCATCCATGCATCTTGTTTTTGTTTTTCTTTTCTCTCTTTTGGAGAGGGGTTTTACTCCCACAAAGTTTTTTTCCTTTTCTCTAGTTGTGACAGATTGCATTATAAATGGGTACCTAACATGGTTGTGTAGCCAAGACCAATATTGCATTTTTCCATTTTTTGCATCTTCATTATCCCTAAGTTTTCACTTAAGGGAGGATGTTAGTGCATTTAAGTTTTATCTTAGGGTAATCCCAGGTGGTTTTTGCATAATAGAAAAATGTATCTTTGGACATTTTTATGCTCATTTGGGTCTTTCCTATGGATGTTGGCCTAGTTTTTCTTTAATTTAATGTTGTAATGTGGTCAATACATTCACATTACGTCTTTGACCCTTGTGAATCAATAAGAACATTATGATGCCTCAGAAAAGTGTTGTGAAGTGTTGTAAGACACTTTCACGCTTTTCTAGGATATTATTAATATATTTCACCTAAAAAAACTCTTTTTATCACTCACCAAACCTTATTTCAAAGTGTTGCAACAAAATTTCACACTTTTATAGGATTATCATCAATAGTTTGACCCTTTCTTATGCTCTAATTGGCCCCATTTTTTAAAATAATCCTAATAAACATCATTTTATACATTTAATTTTTGAAACCCACTTAAAATGCTTAAGTGGAACCCATTCACTAGTAGGGGTGAATGAGTCCCCTTTGGCTTAAAAATAAAAATCAATTCAAAATTCTAGTGGGATACTATTTTCTAAGACCTAAGGTCAGCTTGTGATGTGGTATTTTTGAGAAATTTTGCATAATCAAGTATAAATATAGCTTTTTCCCCCTCATTTCATCCCCATTCATTCAATTAATCATTCAAGCAAGTATCAATCATTCACTTAAGCATTCTAGGAATTTCAAGCATTCTCAAGTCTGCATCCATTGGAGCTTCTACTTCCATGTCTTTAGATTTCTACTTCAAGGGTTTGGTGAGTTGTAGCATTACATTTTGTTCATTCATCATTCACTTTTCATTTGATTCCATTTTCAAGTGTTTAATTTCCAAACTGGGGTTTGAGCAAGGAAAACCCCTATTCACTAACCTTCAACAAATTTTCCCCTTCTTTGCATGTGTTTTGCAGGTCTAGTGTGCAGATTTTTCAAAGTCATTCAAAGTTGTCAAAGCCCTAAAATAAGCTTAGAAAACACCTATAGGTCAAATATGTAGTTTCCAATCTGCAAACCTGTTAGGAGTTGAAGTACAAATTGGGAGCTAGAGATTGCCCTTTTGAATTTCCCAAAATATGGAAGTGGATTGATACACCATTAGTGGCATATGAGTCCCACTGTTAGGCCAAAATAGAGATTTTTCATTCTAAGTATCGATTTATCCAAAACTTGTTCTAAAAAAATCTCCCCAAAACTAGACTAAGTGGCCCATCTTGGCATATGAGTTCCAGTGGACTTCAACAGTGACTTATGTAGGATTCAAGAGCTCCATTCCACTACTTTCTTGTTTCTAGATGCACACCTTTGATTTCATAAGTTTTTGTTACAGTTTGTTTGCATTTCTAGGTGTTTTTGCATATCTCAACATTTTTTCTAACATTTTGCATTTTATTAGTTTTGCATTAGTAGTTAATCTATTTTATCAATTCTTTGCATCTAGGAAATTCCCCTTTCACAAATTTCTATCAGATTTGCATTAGAATCTCAAGGGCTTATTCTTGAGTGAGCCATTAAGTTTTTTGGTACCTCTCTCCTTTTAGGTTCAAAACCCTAGAAGTATAAGAGAGCCTACACATTACCAAAAATCTTTGTTTCATTTTGGTGAATCTACCTTAAGAACATCATATTTCTAATGTCAAGTGTATTTATATTCTAGGAATATCTTACATTAGCATTGCATTGCACATTTGCATTGTTTAATTTGCATTCTAGGGTTTTGAAATTTGCATTAGTGAAAAGCTCATATAACTTACATTTTTACATATCCTTTCATTAAAAAATCAATCAAATTCTACATTTTCATATTAGACCTACATCAGAAAACATAAAAATCATAAAAACCAATTCAAAAATTCAATTTTTTTTTTTAAAAAATCACTACCTGGACTCATTCGCCATCCTCGGCGACTTAGTCAAATTGCATATTTTCCACTGCATTTTCTAGCATTTAATCTATAATTTCCAAGTTTCTATTTGTTTTTTCATTTCAATTTTACTTTCCAGAATTTTAGTTTTAAGCATTTCATTCTTGTTACTTTACATTGCACTCACATTCACCTCACATTTAGAAGCCTTTGCATGAGTTTTTGGCATCCTATTACTAATACCTTACTGAGAAGAAATTCAAGACTCATGTTGTCCCATGATAACACCCTCATTGTGGATCTTGGGTTATCTAGAGCTTCCACTCCTAGTATTACAACTAGTACACTAGACATGGATAATACCCTTAGAAAATCTTTTCCTTCAAATAGCATGCAATTTGAAACACGAAATGATCATATCCTGCAAGACAATATAATTCAAATTCATGAGGACATAGAAAATCTACAACATCAAGGAAGCCTTGAAAACATTTCAACTACTGCAATTCCTACCATAGAATTTAAATCCATTGCATTCTTGAAAGTGAAGATGGCCTGGATGTTATGAAACACATTGTTGACATATATACAAAATATCTTCCTTCAACCTCTAGTGCTCCTCAACCAACAAACAATGTGGTAAGCCAAGGAGGACCCCAAACTCCTCCTCCCTCAACCATAGCCTGAATACCTACCTATACAACTCCTCAAGTCACAACAACATTGCAACAAGTGAGTAATGTGATTTCTTCCTCGAGTATTCTTGCTAGCATCCCTAATTCCTATGTAGTATCACATGTTCTATCTTCCTCCACATTAACATCTATAAGCAATCCATTCACTAGCCCTACCACTACATACACTCCATTGCCACTTTCACTTACACCTCATACCCCTTATAATGACCCTCTCATAACATAAATTTTCCAAACGGTTTCCTCCATGCAAAAGAAAATCTCCACCATAAACCAAAATTAGAATGGCCCACCCACATATTATGTTCGAAGTAGCCCATTTTCTTTGGAAATACCATGAACACCAATTCCATGAGGAGAAGGGATACCTAGATTTGAGTAATATGGAGGGAAGGGATATCCTTCTAACCATGTTAATTCCTATACCACCTTATGTAGTGATTTTGTCCTTGAGGATAAACTTTTAGCAAAACTATTTCCTAGGACTTTAAAAGATACTGCCTTGGAATGGTTTTCTTCTTTATTGACAATTCAATTAATTTGTTTAATGAACTTGTTGATCCATTTATAAATAATTTCCAAACACATATGACTCCCAAGAAGACCTTGGTTGATTTGATGCGACACAAGCAAAACAAGGAAGAAAAGATAACTGATTTTATCTCATGCTATCAATCACTTTATTCCCAAATCGATGCCAAGATTCCTAACCCACATCTTCAAAATAATTTTATCAAAAAATTGAAAACTAAAATTTAGGACAAACTCACTATGATGAGATTCCCCTCCTTCATGCACTTGTGTACCGCCCTTTGTGATTATCACAATTTGGTTAGTAGTTGAGATACATGGTCTACTTTTAGCTGAACTTAGAAATATAACATGGTCTACTTTTAGCTGAACTTAGAAATATAAACCTACCAACCAAAATAATTCCCAACCATTTAAAAATAAAAACAAAGGGTTCTTGTAATTCAACCCCTCTGAACAAACAACTCAAACTGTCAACAACCAAGTAGTTGTTGTTAAAACCGTTGTGCCCTTTAGTTATGAAGATCCAAAAAGACAATTCACACCTTTACATGACACCCTTCATAACATAATGTCCCAACTTTTACAAAAACAAATGATCACCTTGCCTATCGTCAAAGCACCTAATCCTAATAAGCCTTTACCTCTGAACTTTAAACCTAATGCTTATTGCAATTATCATCAACAAAATGGACATGACATGAAACATTGCAAGCATCTTAAACATCTTGTACAAGACCTAATTAATTTCAGCCGTCTATCCATTGCAAGTGTTAATGATCAAGGTAATAAGTTTGTTGCCCCTCCAAATCAAAACTAGCAAATTTTCACTAATCCAATTCCCAAACATAATATTTCATTTTTCAAGTGTAGTGAAACTACAACGAATGATGTGACGAATGTTGATAATGAACATACTAATCCTATCCCACATATTACCCATGTTAATCATATGGATGAAATGGTAGGTATGATATATGTTATCCCTTTTAAGGGCCAACCTAAGAAATCTCTTGATATTGCTTTTTCCTCTAAAGATATAATTAAAGGGTATGTGCAGGATCATGATGGGCCAAAAAGTGGCGATATGATGGGTATGTGGCTAAAAAATTTTCTTTTACCCAAAATTGATGAAATGAAAATGGTTTTTAAAGGATATTCTCACCTTTCCACCAATATAAATTATGCTTTACATTGAATTTAATAAATAATTATTATTCATTTTCTATTTGAATTATGACTAAAGTCCTGATTGATAGGTTGATTGAAAAACATCTATAGCTTTCAAATGGTATCACATTTTTTGAATCCAAAACATGTGTCACATTCTATGCTTCATTTACTATAGGATTTAAAAAAAAAAAATAATTTCATGAAGTTTTGATCAAGTTAAGGTGGTCAGACATACGAGTTTTTATATTTTTTAAAAGTTGTAATAAAAATTCCATAATTAATTATTTACTTGGAAAAAAATTACAAAAAAATATCCATCACATCCAAACATGAGTCCTCTACTTATATCTAAAATCTTATAAAAAAATATTACCATTTTATTGTGGTTAGGGTGGTCAGACAGACACCTACTTCTTATTTTTTCCCTCAAATTTAAGTACTACTGCATTGAAATTTCAAATTTTCACCAAATAGATTATTATTTTTTAAATAAACCTAGTAGTTTAGAAATAATATTCAATTTTCTGCAGATTATATTCTTACATATTTTTGAAATAATATAGATAACTTATTCAATTTTTTATGTCAAGTTGTCTAACTCTGATTTTTATAAATTTTTCACCACTTAAGGGCATGTTTTTTCCATGATGATCCTGCACATACCCTAAAAATATACCCAATGGCCCTCTCTGCATAGCCAACTGTATCTATGACAAGCCCACTAATGTGATACTAATAGATCCTTCTTGTGGAGAGAACATTATCACTGAGGAATTTTTAATATTACATGAACTTTATCAAGATGAATATGATAAAATGAAAGCATGGATCAAGACACATAATGGTTTTTCTTTCCCTATAATAGGATCGATTGTCCTTCCATTACAAATAGGAATAAAACCATTAGATGTCATATTATCCATCATCCTGTAGTTGGACCAATTTTGTTTGCGGCTTGGCTATCCATGGCTTCGCTCAATGAAAGTTGTCCCTTCGGTTATACATAAATGCTTAAAGTTTCCATTTGGTAATGAAATATTCATTGTCCACTATATTGGATTTAACCCCTTGTCCTCCAAATGAAACTTTTCCTTAGAATCCTTTTGTCCCAAGCCCAAGGATCCTATAACTCCACAAAAAGATTTCTTTTTCATATCTTTACCAAAAATTTGAAGCAAAGAAAATAGTAGAATTGTCTCTCTACGACATGTCTCTGTATACTTCCAACACTTCTATCCTAGATGAAACCATGCTTCAACCTGAATAAGAACGAACAACCCAGATCAACTAACACTAGAAACTTCCCCTACCTTTTCCAAGAGACTAAGTGATAATGAAAGAAACTCAATCATGCCTCCTCAAATAAAACATGTTTAAAAAGAAAAAGAGAAAGTGGATGACCAACCTTCCATGGTTCCTTTTATTCCTCCACTTAGGGAAGAAAAGAAACCTATGATTGATCAACCCCCTCCTTCACAAAAAAACTTGATAACAAAACCAAAAGAAACAAAGGTACTAGAGAGTGTAGGCGTAGACATTGTGCCCTTGATCACAAGTTACATGAAGAGTTAAGTACAAAAAATAAAAATTCCAAACTTGCCAGAAGCAATAAATGATGACCCTCCTCCCCAACCAAAACAAAATGATCCAATACAATAATCACAACATGAGTTACACCCATCATTGGAAATTATCATTCATCCTCTTGTTGCATGATTAATTTGGATGATGATGATGAGATCACTAAAATCGACGAAGAGGTGCATAATGACTTGAGCATGTTGTTTTCCTCTTCCATGAGCTTAAACAAGAAATCTCCTATACAGGGTGATGAACCTAGCATTCATCTTGGTTCAACACTTGCTATTGTCCCATTAGCTAGCCATACACCTTTTCACTATCATGACCATTGTTGGGAGGTAGATGACTTGCTTGATGGTTGATTCACATTTTCCTTACTAATCTTTTACACTTCTATTTTCTTTCTTTTTCTTTTGTGTAATTGCATGTGTGTAATGTGATCCACTGTGACATTTTGTTTGATGTTCTCCCTCTTTTTGGCATTCCTCTATTTGTACCTTCATTCTTCTCTATGTCGTACATCACTTACACCTTTTTGTCTTTTGCCTTTTGTCTTTTTCTTGTGTTTTCTTTTTGGGGATGACGCAAGGCATTGAGACATTCATGTCTCCTTCATGTTGACCCAAAAGGGTTTTCTTTTGTCTTTTCTTGTGTTTTCCTTTTTTCGATGATGCAAGGAAATGAGACATTCATGTCCCTTTCATGTTGACCCAAAAGGATTTTCTTTTATTTTCTTTTGTCTTTTCTTGTGTTTTCCTTTTGGCGATGACACAAGGCATTGAAATATTCATGTCTCTTTCATGATCAGCCAAAAGGCCCTTTTATTTTACCTTTTTCACTTGTGTTTTTGGCTTGTGTTTTCCTTTTGGGGATGACGCAAAGTGTTGAGACACCCTATGTATTTTCCATGTTGACCCAAAAGACTTTTTTTTTTTGCTCTCTTTATGTCATTATTCTAGTTCTATGTATTTGGGGGAGGATGATAGTTCCAATCTCTCTAACAAACATTACAACAAAGAACATATTGACCCCAAATCCATAGATTCCTTATTTGTTTGGTCTCCTCATTTAGGGGGAAACCCATTTCTTTTCTTTTCCCTTTTTTCTTCACATGACATAGCCTTACTTGAAAACATATGACTTGGCATAGGGATTTCCACATTGGCTCTCATGTATTTCTTCTTCTTTGTATTTTTCATTGGCTGCTTTAAATTAATTGCTTACAGTATGGTGTTCAACAATTTCATTAAAGTGGGGGCATACATTGGCATTATTATTTTTCATTTTTTTTCTTGGTTGTTAGTGTAGCCTTCTTACTTCATACAATGAATTTGTAGCTTTTTGGATGACATTGGGTGTACTATCCTTCATGATCATGATACCTCTTAGCATATTGCATTCCTCTTAGTGGCTTGATGTGACACACTGCATCCCCTAAGTTGTGAAATTTCTATTCTTTGATTGGTCCTCTCTTGGAGACATTAGGCACAATGTTCCCTAAGTTAAAGACCTCGCATGAACTAAGAAACACTCCTTTGAACATTCTTTGCATGTTGTATTTTGCATTTTTTATATGGTCACCTTGCATAACACAACTTGTAGGCTTGTGGTGCCATCGTATTTGTTCATGAGTTCCAAGTATACAAAGTTTTGCTTGCCTCCTGAAGCTTGAAAAGTCATTTTCTTTTGTGGAACCTTATTAAAGTTATTAGGAGGAATAAATTTTGTATGGTTGAGTGGGAATCCCATTCTAAGGCATGAATTTCCCCATAGCCACTTGCATGTGTGTGAGTGCATACCAGCCATGAGTCTATGTTTCTCACCTTTTAGGGCTTCTTACACATTGAACAAACATGAGCTTTGTTGCATTAGAGTAAGTATCATTTTTTGGACAAACAACCCAGACTTGATCCATAATGAAATGGAAAAATGATCGAAGCTTGATTCGATTCTCTTTGTCCTTCTCTTTTTCTTGTTCTCCCTTTCATTCTTTACATCATCTTCATTTGTTTTCCTTTATGCTAATGTTTAGTTTTCCATGGGATCTTGATCCTAGGAGCTTGATCACCCCTCTTGATTATTGTTGTCCCATCTTGCTAGCATGGGTGCAATTGGATCCCTCTTGATGTGCATGTTTGGCTACTTTAGTGTGAGTTTGAAGCATGTTCATCCTCTCACTAATAGTGGGGGCTAAATGTAGCGTAGAAAAATGTATCTTTGGACATTTCCATGCTCATTTGGGTCTTTCTTATGGATCTTGGCCTAGTTTTTCATTGATTTAATGTTGTAATGTGGTCAACACATTCACAATATGTCTTGGACCCTTGTGAATCAATAAGAACTTTATGATGCCTTGCAAAAGTGTTGTGAAGTGTTGTAACAAACTTTCACACTTTTCTAAGATTTATTATTATATTTCAGCTAAAAAACCCATTTTTATTACTTACCAAGCCTTATTTCAAGGCATTGTAAAGTATTATAACAAACTTTCACACTTTTCTAGGCTTGTCATTAATAATTTGACCCTTTCTTATGCTTTAATTGGCCCCACTCTTGAAAATAATCTTGATAAAAATCATTTAATACATTTACTTTCTGATAACCACTTAAAATTCCTAAGTGGGACCCATTTTCCACTCGGATCGAATGAGTCCCCTTTGGCTCAAAAATCAAAATAAAAACAAAATTCTAGCGCGATATTATTTTCTAAGACCTAAGGTTAGCTTGTGATGTGGTATTTTTGGGAAATTTTGCATAATCAAGTATAAATATATGGTTTCCCCTCTCATTTCACCCCCATTCATGCACTTAATCATTCAAGTAATTATCAATCATTCACTTAAGCATTCTAGGAATTTCAAGCATTCTCAAGTTTGCATCCATTAGAGCTTCTACTTGCATGTCTTCATATTTTTACTTCAATGGTTTGGTGAGTTGTAGCATTGTATTTTGTTCATTCATCATTCTATTTTCATTTCATTGCATTTTTAAGGGTTTAATTACCAAACTAGGGTTTGACCATTGCAAACCCCTATTCACTAACCCTCAACAATTTCCCCCTCTCTTTGCATGTGTTTTATAGGTCTAGTGTGTAGATTTGTCAAAGAGAAAGGTTGGAAAAGTTGTCAAAAAAATTTCAAAGTAAATCAAAGTTGTCAAAGCCCTAAAAGAAGCTTAGAGAACACCTACAGGTTAAATTCTGCAATTTCAGATTTGGAAACCTATTAGGAGATGAATTGTTGACTATGAGCTATAGATTGCACTTTTGAATTTCCTAAAATGTAGGAGTAGACTGATACACTATCAGTGGTGTATGAGTCCCACTGCTAGGCTCAAAACAAAGATTTTACACTTTTGAGTACCTAGTTGTCTAAAACTTGTTCTAGCATAATCTCCCCAAAGTTGGACTAAGTCGCCCATCTTGGCATATGAGTCCTAGTGGACTTCAAAAATGACTTCTACTAGATTCCAAAGCTCCATTCAACCACTTTCAAGTTTCTAGGTGCACACCTTTTATCTCATAAGTTTTTGTTACAGTTTGTTTGCATTTCTAGGTCATTTTTCATATCATAGCATTTTTTCAAACATCTTGCATTTCATTAGTTTTGCATTAGTAGTTAATCTATTTTATCAATTCTTTGCATCTAGGACACCCCCCTTTGACAGATTTCAATCACATTTGCATTGTAATCTCAAGGGCTTATTATTGAGTGAGCCATTAAGGTTTTTCGTACCTCTCTCCTTTTAGGTGAAAAACCCTAGAAGTGTAAGAAAGCCTGTACATTGCTAAAAAATTTTGGTTCAATTTTTTCTAATGTGGGTAGTTTTTCCACCCATCATTTTTTTTCTTTCCTTTATAAGGAACCATTGTATATTGTGTAATATATCTCATTTTTATTCTCTCTCTTTTGGTGAAGTAGGATAGTGCTCTTCTCTATCTCTTGAAGGTTTATGATGTAGTTGGTTTTCTTGCGTTATTTAGTCTTTCAATTTCTTATCTTGGAATCCCTAATCTTACACTATGACAAAATATCCAAAGAATTAGCTTTGACAACACATATTGATTTCTTATTTAATATGATTCTTTAGAAAAATTATATTTATAATGTGATTGGCTCCCACACACGCAATAAAAAATTATCTTCAATCTCCATTAAGTTGATCCAATCCTCCACATTAGATGAAATGATAAGTTTTTCAAAATTTTATAGATAGAAAAGACAAATTCACATTAATATTTTTGAATTACCTTCTAGTGTATTTTCACCTATTGTTTCAAGATTTCCCATGCAATTTTCATTTTTTATAAGGCCCTCAACTTTCCAATACTAAAATGGAAAATGTAAGATCAGAAGATTAGCTCAATACCCAAGACCACCTAAAACAATAATGAAAACCTTCTACAAGAGAGTATGCAAGAATATGAGCTTGCTTTATATTAAGGCCTATCAAAATGATGCATGAAGTATGATACAAATGAGCACAATGAACTTTCCTATCCTATGACAAGTGACAGCTGACTAACTATCTAGGATGATGTGAAGTCTAGATAAGACTTCTAGAAGTAATCTTATATCCTAAGAAAACATGTGAATAAGGTTCAAGACACCATTATAACCTATCACCTAGTAAATGATACCTAGGAACATAATTAAATTCATAATTAAACTTATGTAAGTGTAATTAAATAATTACTTACACCAACAGTAAAGTCTAATTTAACAATGGTATTTTCATGGAGAGTAACTGAGAAGATTCAAGTTGGGGTACCATTGGGCTGCATGTACATACTTACATTATTCATCATCCATGCATCATTATTAAGAATGAAATAATTATCCTCTTCATTGTGAAAGGTTACTAAAAACATCTTGTTTAGAGAAAATTGAATGAAGGACTAGCCTTATAAGCTCCTTTTTCCATTCAAGTATCATTTTTTATTATACATTGACACCTATGAGTTTACCTATGATAACATGATTGTGAAGATTTGATTTGTATTTGAATAACTCATGTCCATTAAATTTTATTATCAACTATGGTCTATCACTACTAGCCACACCTAGATTTGAAGAGTTATTCTTATTACCTTCTACCCTTAACCTATAACAAGGACCAGGTATCAAATTTTCTTGCAAGTAAGCCATCCTTTTATGGTTGTACATTCTCATATATAATTTTAATATATATGTCAAGAAAAATATGTTATAGAATAATATCAGTATAGAATTTTTTATACTAATTTAAATATTAATATTAAATAAAATATTTATTTAAAAATTAACAAAAGTTATATGAACTAGAAATTGGATTTAATGAAATAACTCTATGTAATTATCAATATATATGGAATTTAAAAAATAGTAAAGATGATAATTGATAAAAAAATAAAATAAAATTGATATAAATAATTTTCTACAAAATTAAAATTGATTACAACTTAAATCTACATATTAGAAAATGTCATATCTCATTACTTTACATCATCATTAAATTCTTTACCATTTTTTCACTTTCATTAACGCAAATAAAAAATTTCGAACCTAAATGATTCTAAATTTCTATCACATCATCTTAGATAATTTGAATTCTTGAAGATTGATATTATTGATCATTTCCATCACCATAAAATTGGTCTAATCAAGTGTTTCAACCTAGGGAAGCACAATCATTAGAATACTACAATATCCCTTAGTGTTTATGAACCCTACCACCCACATTATATTAAATAATAGGGTTCTCCTAAATTGTTACACCCCATCAAGTGTTGTTACATATTTACTATTGCTTTGATGATTTAAAATTATTATATATATATATATATATATATATATATATATATATATATATATATATATATTTTCTATGAATGATCTAAAAAACTCTAGAGTGTGCTTACTCAACTAAGATCTTCATTAATGAGATTCAAAATAAGTCACTTAACTTACTCAATTTCAAATCTATGCCAAGATCTTTAATTAAAGCTTTGAATCCAATATGAAAAATCAATCCATCAATCTATTGAGCCCATTGATTAGTTTATTTACAGAATTAAAACATAATCCATCATCAAGAAAAAACCAAAATATTAGACACATTTGATTATGGAGTTCACCTCTCAAGGCTACGTCCCTAGATCTGCTCAATAAGCGTGATCAATTTCCATTAATTTTGCCACCTAAAAATTGCTTCCAACATCTGGTCTTCTAACTGTGTATACAAAGCTATCACTGCCAAGAGGGTGTGTGCAAGAAGTTGAGTCCACTTTTTGGCCAAAAAGTGGAAGTGTTTTTCCCAATTTTCAGAATTTGATGCATTTGACCTTAAAATTTGAAGCACTTAGAGATGAAATATTTAAAAAAGTCACTAATCATAAAATGCAGTGCTGAGAGTCTAGTTTCCAAATATGTAATTTATTTCAATATCCAAATTGTACAAATTGAGTTTTAATAGGCATTTCTAAAAACCACTGTTTAAAAGTCATTTTTTTTTACCATACCATACACGTGTACGACATCCATATTTTGACTTAAAATATCATATTTTTCTAAATCCTTTTGGGAAAAGTTTTATGACTCACTGAAGCTTGTTCTTGATTTTTCTTTTTGTTAAATTTTTATTAGGCAGATTTGTCATTTTGAAAAATCGTCATGTACGACATGCATAAGATGACCTAAACTTATCATTTTTTAAATTTTTTTTTAAATTGAAAATAATTGTCTGAAGTTTGTTCTTGTGCAATCCGTTTGTCAAAATGTTATGTTGATCAAAAGTTATTAAAATAGTGAAAAACCTTGATATTTAAAGTTTATGGACCAATTTTATTAGAAATTAATTGAAAAATAGAAAAAATAATCCAATTGGAAAACAAATTACATATTTAGAATCTGCATTGTTTCATCTAAAATGGGTTTTAATTTTGTGAGAAAATTCTGAAAAAAAGGTTGTCAGCCATATGTCCAAAGTCAGTATTTTTCTTTGACATTATTAGGACCTTCAACTTGTAGGTCAAACCAGGTTGAAGGCCTAGGTTCAGACTCCCGATGCTTTTCCTGAACCAAAAACCTAGGCAAAAACCTGAACACAATGCAAAAAAAAAATAATAATTAAAAAATAGGATCCCGACTATAAAATGAGACCCCATTTATTAATAAACGGGATCTCATCTTATAATCAGGGTCCTATTCCCTACTCGACAATATTTGGACCGTTGTAAAGGGAATGAGATCCCGTTTCATAAATGGGATCCCATTTCTCGGCCAATGTGTGTAACACCCCGCCACGCAACCCTAGGGGAAATTGCAATTTACTATGCAAATGAACTATTTTTTTTTTTTTAAATAAGAAAAATTAACATGCAAGTTCACTAACCATTGCCAACCAATCCCCTAAGGTTAGGAGACTAAGTTACTTAAACCAAAATGAGAAACATGATTTATAACCATAACATTTAATTGCTTAACAATTAAGTTCACATACATTCCATACATAATAATTTGCATCAAATAATATGATATACCACTTGATTCCAATAATGATCACAAAGCAATAAGGTTACAACACTCATTCCCTGAATGAGATAAATCCAATAAGCATGATTACATATTACAACTTCCACCTCGATAACAATGAGAGGTAATAAAATTACAATATTAACTGAAATGAATAAAGCAAGAATAGATATTGGAATCCACGAGCTCTCCAACTGGAATTATCATCCACATGAACAAGAAGATGACCCAACGGATTAAGGTGAACATTCCACCCAACCATGTGATACCCGACGGCACACCCCCCGTACTAGGAGATAGTAATGAGGAATTCCTATACAAGCCCATCTACCTCTAGACACAGGCTAAAACATAAATGAACTAAAACCTCTACAACCACAATATCACTTAACACAAGGTTACAATGCTTCCAGAGAATAATGATCATGAACATCATCTATACACCACACAATATCTGACTAACTGCTGACGTAGGAAGAGTGGCATATATAAATTTCCATGAGTTACCCTAGCTCAGCCTTCCTAGGCTACCAGACCCCCATCTTGGGTTACCCTGGATTGCCTCTACTGGCTGCCAGACCCTCATGCAAAACTATGTGTCTCGTCTTATCTCGATCCTTAACAAACACATGCTTCATGAGAGAGGCATTCATTATCTTTATTAGTGTGAAAGTTCCCCATTAATTCTTTTAAATTATCACTTGATTAAACCCTAGGTGAGTTACGTTGTCACCCCTTTGTGTGTCGGACCCCCACAAAGAGTCACTCTCCTATCGACAACACAACCATGGGACAGAACCACAATCCAATGGGTAAACTTGATAAGAAGACCTCTCCAAACCAAGGAGGCAACAAGTAAAAGAAACTCACTCCAAACACTGGAGGAAACAAAGTACAAACCCCACTCCTTCCCAAGGAGGCACAAACCACATAACCCTCTCCTAATTCCAAGGAGGCACAAACCAACCCCATTCGTGAAAACTGGGCGAGACAACATGATACAACTCTACCCATTTCCCAAGGTGATTCACAAATCGAACCACTACATGAAACATCCCAACCTAGAGAACTCCTCTGGAAGACTTACTAGACAATTAACCCCATTTTCCCAACATCGAGAATGAACGAAACATGATTTAAAAAGCATTCTAGGAAACTCAATATCTAATGTTAGGGTTTCCTAAACCCAATCCAAGCACTGGTATAGTACATGAAATCAATTTAAATATTTAGCATTATTCGTTCATGCTCAAAATAAATCAACTCACATTGGCAATATTAAGGAATTTAAAATCTAATCAATTAATTCCTTATTCCTCAATTATACATAATATTCAAAATAAATTTCTAAATAAAGACATTTGAATATAAAATCAACTTTAAAAATAACTATTTGATTATTAAAAATCAACTATTAAAATAAACCATTAGATTATTTAAAATCCACTATTTACCTCTATTAATGTGACAATAATAATCTAGAAATAATCTATATTTAAATATAATTATATATTAAATATACCTATATTTGTATATACTTAATGTATATACAAATATATATATATATTAAATATATAATTATTGTAAAAAAAACATATTAATATTTTTAAACAACCAATTTAAAAATCCCTATTCCAAACTATTTTAAAAATACATAATATATACACAATATATATATTGCATATATACCCAATTATTAAAAAAAATAAAAATCTTATTTAAATAATATTATAAAATATATATAAATATAATATATATATATTATATATAATATAAATTTATTATATATAATATATATATTATAATATATATATATATATAATAAAATTAAATAAAAAATTAAATTTAAAATAAAAGAAAAAGCACCAAAAGATGTTGTGAAGCCCCCAGCCTTGGGAGCTCCTACATAGCCCCTTCCCACATGGGGGTCGTTGCTTGTGAAGGCATCACTGGCTGCCTTCACAGTCAGTGCCTCCCATGGTGGGGGGTGGCTTTGAGCAGCACCCAACTCCATATACAATAACACAAAGTTTATCTTCCTTTATTAAAATTTTCAATGAAAAAATTTCGTTTCCCCTATTTTGGTAAAACCTAGAATGAAAATTTTAACAGGAAAACACTTCCAACCAGCATATGAAATTAATATGCAAACTACATGTGCAGATATATATTTCATTTCACAGCCCAAATTGGGCAAATTATTTTCAGAAGAACACACAGTCAAAACTTAATTTTAAATGAAAATAAAAATTTCTCAAATACAATTCAAGGTATTATGATTTCTTTTGTTTCTAATTCTATTTTCTATTGATGAATCTTTCTTGTTGTTTCATTTTCCATTTTCTACAAAAATCTATTTTTTTTTGTCTTCTAGATTTCAAAAAAAAATTGCAAGTTCTCAAACAAGATTTAATATGGGTTTTTATTATTGAAATTCCAAACAACAATTTAAATATTTTCACACAGCATATCAAAGATTGAAACTTATTTCAAAATGAAAACAGAAATAAAGGAGGAACCTAGTTTTTTTCTCCACAAATAGAAGGATTTAAATGGTGTTTTCAGATCCTTTTCCAGCCCACCAAGAAATCCCCTTGTTTCTTCAAGATTTCAAGAACAAAAAGCCAAATCCTTGCTCCTCCTTTCTTCGACAATTTCCAAAATTGAAAACCAAAATGAAATAGCAATTTCTCCAAATAAAGTTTCCCCAATTTTGGTCAAACCCCTAAAATATCCCACCCATTAAATTTATTGCAAAATTTGGAGGTATTTCCATTTCTTTTAAATTTAAAACAATTTTACTTTCTATTTCAAATCTCATGCATTTTTGAAAATTTCTTTTAAACAAAAGAATTCCATGTTTGCAAAGAATTAATTTTATCTACAATTTGAAAAAGTGAAATTTAAAACACATTTCTATTTTTCTTTTAATTTAACTTTAAGTATCTAACATGATTTCCATTTTCATTTAAAATTTGAATCTAAATATACAATAATGCCAAACAACTATTTCATTTAATTTATCACCATTAACCTAGTTAATCAATAAACTAAAAAATATTTTATTAATTAAATCAAATTAATCAATAAAATAAATAACATTTCAACATTGCAACTAGATACATTTAAACATCATTTTAACTACACTTGTCATTGAATAACCTTTAAAATTTGAAATTAAATAAATACACAAGGTGAAATGGCTCAAATTAAAATAGCTAACCCAACAACAACCCGATGACACACTATGACTAGGGTGATGACTTGGCATGAAAAACCTAGCTACTATCTCCCAATCGATTACCGTTGATCAATGGACACGCTCAAACTTGTGAAATCAGGTGGAGTTGATGTCTCGTACCTGTCAACCTGTGAGCAAAGAGTACATCGAACATGCATATATATAATATGATCAAACACATCGTGAAGAGGAAATCTTAGAATCATAGGGCACTTGCAAGCAAGTGATACAATCTCATCCCCTTCACCAATACACAATCACTAACTGACGATTCTAACATCAATGACCCCTTTAGACATCCCCTTAAGACGTTCTATTATGACCCCTTTAGACACCCCCTTAAGACATCATTATTTGTTTTGACAACTTATAAATTAGTGTTAGATGAACTATTATTTGTAGTATTTATTAATGCTTTTATTCTCTAATCTTCTATGGTATTGTTTATTTCTTAAAATTTTATTCTTTCTGGTATATAAATAGTTTGCTTTTGTTTGTAAATTATGATTTATTGACTGATTATTGATTGACGTGAATTGAATAAGTTCATTGAGTAATTATCGCTATTTATTGAATGTACATATCATGTATATCATGTATGAAATCACTAAATTTGTAAAGTATAAATATTAAAATTTCCTATATTAATCCATGTATGAGATCACTAAATTTCACACTAATGTCCTATATTAATGTCTTGACTATGAACATAAAATGCATAAATGTACATGTGTAAATTAAAATTTCAAACATTAATAAAGTCCACAATTTATGTAACATATTAAGTGCATGAAACCAATATATTAAGTGCATGAAATAAAGTCCAACAGAGTACATGAGAAACAAGAAATGTAGTCAATGAAATAAACAAATATAACACATAAAATCACATGTTTCTAGGTCATGTACTGTCTCTATAATAAAGAGACCTCTTCACACCATGCAGACTAAGTGGATGACCTGAAACACTCTGTATAAGAGAAAGATGAAATTAGATGTAAGACAATAAAAAATGATTTAATGACAATTTAATTTATAATCCATCATAAAATTAAATTACCATCATATCTATGTTTGGATGCTCTAGTGCACCTGAAGCAACCTCTAAATTCTCTAAATCAATCTACATAAACAAGACAAAGAAATTTGAAATTAGATGTACAACTCTACAATTAATTTTTTTTAATTCAATTTAATTTATAATTTATCATATTTTAATTGTACCGTATTCTAAGGTTGTGCACTAGGCTCTTCTCCAGGACCTGTATGTACATGCTCAACTACAAGATGTGTCTCATGCTATAAAATAAAAAGAATATGTAAAAATCTCATATTATGTATATATTAAATTTAAAATGTATAATTGACTTTAAATATAATAAAAAAATTAAATTACCATTTGATCTGGAACCTACTCTAGATGTCCTTCTGGTGGTGTAACTATGTCTAGGTTAGGGCTGAAAGTTGCACTAACAAAGTCCTACAAGATCAAAATTAAAGCATGTACAATTGAATTAGGATATATATATATATATATATATATATATATATATATATATATATATATATATATATATATATATATATATATATATATATATATATATATATATATATATATTCAAGTTTGCATATTTTGTGTAGAAAGTTTTGTAAACAACCTGGAAATCAGTGGCTTCACGAGTAACTGCAACATCAATTTTTTTCCCAATGCCCATTCTTATTATGGTATCAACCTAGACATACATGTACATAGACATTTAATTCTTATAATATTTACAAGTGTACATGCATGCGTTTCATATATCTAGTGAATTCCAAACTCATAAAATTGTAACTATACTAATGTAAACTTTAAACAAATTTACAATATGAATGTACTTGCCCTTGATCTATGACGCTCGATAGTGGAGGAGTGCTTGACAATCCCTTAGGAGGAATCAACGTGGATGTCGATTGACTCACCTAAACCAACATAAATATTTACAACATATATGTGATTCAATTATAAATTTAAAACTCAAGTTAAATAATTTATGATTTCATATATAATTTTAAAAATTGAAATCAAAATACCCATAAGGGTTGCTGAGTATGACTGGTGTCGAT
The DNA here is from genome assembly GCA_007258455.2 of Sequoia sempervirens. NCBI lineage: Eukaryota > Viridiplantae > Streptophyta > Pinopsida > Cupressales > Cupressaceae > Sequoia > Sequoia sempervirens. Next base: position 835,537,228 of record VDFB02281492.1, read on the forward strand.
GTATATACTCATGGAATAGATGATTTCCCTTGCATCGTTAGTGTCATCTGTACACCAAACAATTTGATTGTTAAAATGTATTGCAAACTTTTCTTTGATATATACAACCATCAAAATTCTTATAAAATGAACATACATCTAGATGCATATTTATACCTATGTCATAGTGTCCTCAAGGTGATGTTTCGCTATGAGGAACTCTACAAATGAACTGATGCAACCAGATGAACCACAAAATCTCCCCGTCCATCTGAACTAGGTGTGGCCTGATCAGGTCCATAGCATACTTGATGACAACTAGTACATATATGGGGGACGAGTCTCGACACTCCTAGAGCGCTACTTAGACTAGCTCCATAAAAAACTCCTCCATCATCATCATCATCATCATCATCTCTACGCTCCCCACTCGCTATCACAAAAGCATACTGATCAAGGTCTCCTGCGAGTGTACTAAGAAAACCTAATGTTGAGACTAGAGCTTGATGATGTACAAGTGCAAGAATGGGAGGACCAGGAGCAACAACAAGGGGTTGTGCATGCATGGGGCATTAGGGATCAACCCTTTCCCCTAATCTATATTGTGGCATGTCGCCACCAACACCCTGAAATGATCTAAAATAAAAATAATTGGGCTTTTGCCCCAAAACAACCTCTACATACAGTTTTCTCAAAAAATACAATGGGCACTCCCAATTAGCATGTGGGGGACTATCAAAAACCATATACTATCGATCCCAAAAATGTGCACTCATCTATGGATGTATGCACCACCTCATGGATATTCTATATTTGTTGGGTGGAATGGGTTGTCGAGTAACGGGGTCAAGAAAGTAGGGGGCTAGATGGGATTTAGTTATTTTAAGGTCTAATATTTGTTGGTAAGAGAGACCATCAGAATAAAATTGTCTCATTTGTTCTATGTCTCATCGATGCCTATCAAGATCAGAATCGATCATCCTGATGGCATCAACAACATTTTTCATCGCAGATGCAAAACATCTCACATGTGGAGGAATCAATGCTTGACTCTACATAGCATTGATTTGATTTTGTAAGGATGCAACTTCATCATTTATTCGTGCTCTCAAGCAAACCTCATCAGATGTGATAGGTGTTTGATGTAGCATATTAGGTGGAGGTGGAAGGGGAGGGGGAGGGGGAGGAGGAGGTGGAGATGGAGGTGGAGGTGGAGGTGGGGGGGAGGTGGATGTGGCTATGGCTAAGGTGGTGGATTGATGATATCATCAATGTTAAAATCATCCATGATATGCTCGATATAAATGTGCACCTGTATTAAATCATACAAAATAGTCCATGTGCATACATATATTAAGATCATATATTTAATTGAAATAGGATGAGCAACATATATATTTAGATAATATATTTAATTGAAATTCACATATATATACATTGATTTTTCAACGCAAGATCATGTCCATACAAAATCCAAAATTAAATGTATGTACATGTACATTTAAAATAAAAAATATGATGCATAATTTGCATGCATACAAATCATTAAACTAAACTATGTACATACATACAAATTTCAAAATTTAAGAACTATATATGCACTTTTTTAATACATGCACATACATACTAAACAATAAACTTGAAACATTCACAAAAGCTCATTTTATGTCTAACACACACAAACATATATATTACAATTTTTCAGCAGGAGAAATCATGATCTAGTAGATATTTATAAAATATATACTATTATATACTATTCATTATAAGTTCATAAATTCCACCAAATTCATAAATCCATGTCACTAAGAGCCTAAGAAAAAATGATGGCTTTAGGGTTTAGGGTAATAGGATAACTTAAGGGGATATATGTAGTAAGATCCTAGGACAAAATTACATGGCATCAGGGAATGAAATTTGGTGGAATTGCCTAAGGCAACCAAATTTCATTAAGAGCCTAAGAAAAAATGATGGCTTTAGGGTTTAGGGTTTAGACTTTAGAGTTTAGGGTTTAGGGTAATAGGATAACTTAAGGGGATATATGTAGTAAGATCCTAGGACAAAATTACATGGCATAAGGGAATGAAATTTGGTGGATTTTCCTAAGACAACAAAATTTCACTTTAAGATCCTGGGTAGGACAAAATGAATGGTTTAGTGTTTAGGGTTTATAATTTAGAGTTCAAGGTTTAGGGTTTAGAATTTGGAATATTTAATGAACTTGGAAGTTAGTGAAGAAAATTTTCTTGTGGAATAGGTTATTGAGATCTACTCTTGTTTCAACTGACCAACCTAGATCATGATGGCAACTTTGATCACCAAATTTTAAGAACTTATTTGATCCCTTTAAGAAATCGAATTATGATTTAGGGTGACAGGATGGCTTAGGGGCATTTACATCTAGTGAGGTCCTAGGAGAAAATGACATGGCTCAAGTGAATAAAATTTGGTGAAGTTGTCCAAGGCAACCAAATTTCATTAAGAGCCTTTAAAGAAAAAATGATGGCTTTAGGGTTTAGGGTAATAGGATAACTTAAGGAGATGTACATGTAGTAAGATCTAGGACATAAATACATGGCATAAGGGAATGAAATATGGTGGATTTTCCTAAGAAAACCAAATTTCACTTTAAGGTGTTGGGTAGGACAAGATGAATGGTTTAGTGTTTAGAGTTTAGATTTTAGAGTTTAGGGTTTAGGGAAACTTAGGGTAAAGTTTTGACACCCCTTGGAATATTTAATGAACTTGAAAGTTAGTGAAGAACATTTTCTTGTGGAATAGTTGATTGAGATCTACTCTTGTTTCAATTGACCAACCTAGATCATGAAATCTCATTCGTATTATAATCTTACATGATCTTATTATTGTTAAATTTGGTTGCCTTGGGAAACTTCACCAAATTTTAAGAACTTATTTGATCCCCTTGAGAAATTTGTCATATTGGGACCCCTTAAGAAATCGATTTATGATTTAAGGTGATAGGATGGCTTAAGGGGATCTAGATGTCTAGTGAGGTCCAAATTTAGTTAGACTATAGCCTCATTGGTTCCATCTAGCTCTGGGTCAAAAGTGTTTACCCCTCTAATAAAAAAAAGATCATGTTAAAAATAAATCAATCTATACATATCACAAAAATAACAATAATCTTAAATGTAACCCATACTCTAACCATAATAGAATTCTAAATGATCCCCACCCCTAACCATATCCTAATTGAATTGTGAACCTAATTGAAACTTATTTAAATTATAACGTTTACCTAATCTTAAATGTATTCCTATATTATATTATATTTAAAAATTATATTATATTTAAATTAATTTATATTTGTATTATAATTATATTAATATTTATTATATATTCCTAATTGTAACCTAGCTATTTACTACAAACCTAATTGAATCTTAAGCCTAATCCTCATTAAAACCCCAAGTAAATTGTAACATTACCTATCCTTAATTGTAATCTTATATTATATTTTATGATATTAAATATTTAAATTATATAATATATTATATTAAATATAATATATTAAATAATAGAAATATTTAATTATATTTCTTTTATATGAATCATTCTCCTATCTCTAAGTTGTAATAATAGCATGTAGTTCCTCTAACCTATCATCATTTACCTCCTCCCTTTCCCATGTAATAGGTGTACCTTGTAGGTGTTAAATGGTTCCATCTTGGTCTCCTTATTGATGCATTTCTATCCTTCCACATAAATCTATATAGTATCAAAATATAGGTAATTTTATGGTTATTTAATCTCTCTTAAGTGCTAAAGAATCAATTATGATTGAGGATGGGTGGATTATTATCTAGGATCACATCTTAAAAATCCTATAGAGGTCATGTGCTATGTGTTTCTTAATACATATATTCCCATACAAACCTATTTCCATGTATTATCAACTCTCCTATATAATAGACACCTTACTAGATTTAAATTTCATTTGATATATATGTACCTAAGTGTTTCCAATTGGAATTTCTATAATTATACTTTTATGGCATTCTAGATATTCAAAATAGTTTTCATAAATCTACCAAATAGACCCATTCTTGACATTGAACCTACGTAATTTGAGGTATGTCCAATGAAAGAAACTTTACCCATAGCACTCTCACTCATGCTCTCAGTTTTCTTCCAATGATTTATAACCCTAATGATCATGTCTAATTGTCATAGAGAGTGATCATCCACTCTTCATAAACTTGTAGAAACCAAAAGGTTTTGTATTGTGTTCATAAAATTCAAATGCTTTAGTGTTGAGGGTTTAGATTTTACAGTTTAGGGTCTCAGGTTTAGCAAACTTAGGGTGAAGTTTGGGTGGCCCTTGGCATAATTTAGACTTGCAAGTTAGTGTCAATTGGAATCGATTGTACGTGCTTAGATTTACGAATTCGCTAACTAAATTTGCAAACAAACATCAAGATAAAATTTATGAATTTTAACTATTCTTTAACATATTGTTTTCTAATCTAATTATAATTTAATATTGAAACTAAAGTTTAATACGTATCATTTTTTCCATACAAAGCAAATAAAATTTAAAAAATTTAAGCAATGCAAATGAATTTTTTTGAGCTCAAAATTACCTAGTTTTCAAAATCAAAATGATTTGTTCAATTTCTAAACAATTAGGGTTTTTAATGCAATTTTTTCATTTCAAATCAAACTAGGGTTTTCAAATTCAATTTTTTTCGTTTGATTTAAATTCAAGGTTTCAAAAAGCTTGATTAGGATTTGTAAATGCAATATTTTTATTTCATTTCAATTTCTAGGGTTTTGAAATACAATTTTTTTTGTTTTGTTTCAATTAGAGTTTTCAAACTCAATTTTTTTTGGCTTAATCGAATAATTTAGGTTTCAAAAGTTAAATTTTGTTTGTAAAACACAATTCAAGGTTCATTTTTTCATTTTTATTAAAAAACCTTCAGGTTTCATTGCATTTTTTCACCTATTTTTACAATTATTCATTTCTACTACAACAGTTAAAAAAATGCTCAAAACATGAAATAAATTTTAAAAAATGCTAAATTCACTTATTTTCTTCAAAATTTCAACTCAAAATAGAAAAATGAAAAAAAATGGGATGTAGGCAAGTACCTGTAGCTGATTGTGGGGGTTGCTGTCTCCAGTACTCAGGGTTCCGTCCGCTGTAAAGTGAACTCTTTTTTTAAAAAATAAATAGCAATATAACATGGGATCCCAATTTGTAGAAATCGGGATCCCATTTTGTAGTAATCGGTATCTTGTTTTGTGACAATCGGGATCCCGTGCCTTTTCCATTGGTTCGGGATCCTATGGGAAATGGGATCCCGATTTTTAAAAAGCAGGATCCTGTTCCGTGTCAGGCTCGGGATCCTGAAGCTAAACGGGACCCCAATTTTTAAAAATTGGGATCCTGTTTATTAAAATCGGGATCTCATTTCCTCAAAGCTGATTTCAATTTTTTGGTTGAGGCAAAAACTTCCACGTTTTGTGGACTCAACTTTGTGCACTTACCCAAGAAGTTTCAAGCCCTACAAGTACTTCCTAAATCCACATTGAAAAAGTGTTTCCAACAATAACAACAACATAGTCCTAGTTATTAAAGTATAACTAAATGCGAACTAGATATAGAGGTATCTTGCCTCGTTTACAAAATCCATACTGAATACATCATTCCAGAATAAATTCAAGTATCAAAAACACTCTGGTTATACTTGATGTTGGATGTTTATATGCAATAATCTTCTTCAACCTCGTAAGAGAGAAGTCTTCAATCTGGACTTCAAACAATACTCCTTCAAGTGAAAATTCCATAGTCTCCTGACATATCTACATAGAGTCTCAAAATCACAATTCTCATGTCAGGTCATTCTACAAAATTCTGTCACTTGGACTCTGAATTAGATTCATGATGATGAAAGGATTAATAGGATGGATTGGAAGAAGATGGATGAAGGGATCTTAAGATTTGTAAAGCTCATATTAGGGTTTGATTTAAGATTAGATTCAAATTAGGCCAAAGCTTAGATTAGGATGATTGGATGATGCGATGGGATTGACTCAGATGATTGGATTTGATTATCATGGGATGATTGGTAGACCAAATCTACCTCAAGATGGAAGTAGGTTAATTGGGTTGAAGGTGATTGGATAGGGATATGGTTGGAAAAGATATGATAGGATGGTGAAAGGGATTCTAAACAATGTTTAGAGATTATCCTAGGTGACTTAGGATGTTGATTGATCAAATTAAAGGATAGATAGATGATTGTAGCACAAAATCCCCTTTGAGATTGAAAGTGGATTGATTAGGCTGACGATGATGATTAACTTAGGATAGATGAAAAATATGAAGCAGATTTGGATGATTATGATCGAATTCAAATACCTAATACAATTTGGATAATAACTTCTAAAACAAATTTAAGAGGATTTAGATGGGGGAAAAAGATGATGGATATATAACTTAGAGTCATTCTAAGATGTGTTTATTTGATTTAGATGATGAATAGATGACCTAAAAATGGACTAAAGCTTAGATTAGGAATGGATTAAACCTCATATTGGGATTGGATCAGAGGATATGATAGGATTGATTCTAAACCAAGTTCAAGGGTTTTAACTAGAGGACATGTAATACCCCTCCTGTTACTGTTTAGACTTGTTTTCTTTCTATGCTTTGGTTTGATACTGTGTGACTGTGATTGTACTCCTTATGGTTTGGTTTGATGGATTGGTTAGTTTAGATTGATTGAGGATTATGTTACTTCAGTTGATGACATTATGATTACATTGATTCTATGATGTTTAATTTGATTTCAGAATTATATTATGATGCAATGCTTTAGTAAATTATGTTATGATATGATCTGTTAGTTTAGAAATGCTATTTCATCATTTATATTATAATTGTTAGAATAGATGTGATGAAAGGACAGTGTAGCATCACTCATTCATGAGTTTCCTACTATGCTACAATTCCTTCTTACAATGTAATGCTTTGATTTTATATATATATGTACATGTACATGACCTTGTTTGTATGCAGGGATTGCAGGTACAGAGTCTCGATTCCACCTGTTTCAGTAGGACAGGGCAAGCACCAATAGCCCAACGGTTAAATGTTGAAACAAAGGTGACAATGAAGTCATCCCGTCCCATGTTGTCAAACCGTCGAATTGAATGGTATTGTACATTCTTGTAGTTGTCGTTCTTTGTGGTTTGTGTCTGTGTATTATCGTATTTTATTAATGTTATTTCATAAGTTGTGATTGATTTAATTAAATGATGGTAAAACTATTTATTATAATGTTTGATTAATTTGTATTTAAATATTTAAAAGTTTTAGTTTAAATGTCATGTATTTTATTAAACGCTAATTAAATATTAAATTGAGTTTTGTTAATTTAATTAAATTATCTTGTTGAAGATAATTATAAAATAAATAGATTAAATGAATTTAAATTATGTGCATAGCAAGTAAAGCTTGCAAAAGCAAATTTAATAAAAAAATTATTGATAAAAGGAAAAATAAAGGAATAAAAGAACACAAAAGAAGAAACGATGAATGAGAATTAGCTGTTGACTGAAAAGCTTGATTTAAAATAAATAATTTCTTTTATTTTGGATTTTTAGAGCTTTTAGAGTGCAAAGGAAATATCTTTTATTTATTGGAAAATTTGTGAGTTTCTTCACACACAGAGGATTATTCAGACAAAGTTGCACAAGTTAATTGTTAGGTATTGTTGAAATCTTATGAAGTTTTGGGGAAAAATAGTTTATTTCTTTTGCTTGCATTATGTTGGGTTGTTTTTTTGAATAAAGAATTGGATTTGAATTTGAGCATGGAATTTCGGAGAGGGTATTTCAAAGTAGGAATGAGAAGCTCTTCGTAAACACCATCTGTAGCAAGCAAGCTTCATCAGATCCTCAAGAGCGCAGGACTCTAGGTTCCACCCTCTCCTCTTGGTTGTTTTTGAATATGTAAAAAGAATAGAAATGTGTTTTGAATCAAATCTTACTTGTAAAAGAAAATATGTTTGAGAATTAGATAAAAAAAAATGATTTCTCTGAGAAAAGAAAATAAATAAATAAATGGGCCCTCTTTGAAAGAAAATTCTTTTAGAAATTTGAAATCATTTTTATTGCAAACAAACAGAAAAAAATTCTGTCGAATTTCATTTGAATATGCCCAATTTCTCCCTATTACTTACTGTGGAAAAAGATCAATCCTTTTATTTTAATGGGTTTGAAATATTCTATAATCATATATATTCATTTATCTCAAATGTATGATTTTCTGTGTTTACACAAAAAACAATGTTTCTCTGTGTTTATATATATATATATATTATATGTGTGTATATTTTACATATATATATTATATATATACATATATATATATTCTATATATACATATATATATATTCTATATATGTGTGTATATTTTACATATTTATTATATATATATACATATATAAATATATATATATATATATATATATATACATATATATATATATATATATATATATATATATATATATATATATATATATATATATATATATATATAATCTTAAAGTAAAAATGTGTGTTAAAGTAGTTGAAAATTTGTTGTTTCTAAAAGGAAATTATGGCTTCATCACATCTGATCCATGCCCGTAAAGGACGAAATTGTAATTTTTTATAAAATAAGAATTTGTTTTGGTTTTTTTTTTTAAATATATAATAAAAAGAAAATATGATTTTTTTGGGGGTTCACAGGAGGGACGGTCGTAGCAGTACCCCCTCCGTGCACCCCCTTGCCATGCCTGTATTGTGTGTAGTGGTCTTAGATTGTTGAGCGCAACAGTCTTAATGACTACTACTTGCAGCCCAAGGCCGTCGGCCTTTCTTTTAGGGTGAGTGTTTTATATATATATATATAATATGTATGGTATTTGTTTATTTTTTTTTTATTTTTTTTATTTAAAATGTAATTATAGTTATTTTTTATAATATTATTTTATTACATTTTAAAATGTAATTTTAGTATTTTATTTCAAATGTTAATTAATGATTCTGTGTATATATATATAGGGCATTGTTTTATTATTTTATTATTTATTATGTTGGATAAATATTTTTTAAACAAAAAATTAGCCCTATTTTGTAATGTATATGGATTATATTGAGACAGTTGTATTTTGTTATATTTGTAGATTGAAATCTTATATTCTTTTTGTAATGATTAGTCTTTTGGTGAAATGAATTTAATTATTTAATTGGGAATGGATTAAATTTAATGGTACAATCTTGCAAAATATAATTTGAGTTTTCTTTTACGTTATGGTTACTATTTAGTGTTATCCATGTGGGAACCCTATTGTCTTGTAACCCTTGTTCCAGAGGCATGCTTTATATCCTTGGTTGCTTGTTCTTGTTCTATTGTGTTCAAAATATTTCCTAATTTTTGTACTATTATGTTTAGGAAGGGTGTATGAGATTGTTAAGATTTTTGGTTATGAGTTATCGTGAGATGGGTAATGCCTCACATGTTCTTGTTTTGAGTTTTATGCTTTATATATGTTATAGTCCAACCCTTGCCTAGTTTTAATTTATGTTAGGGGTCTCTAGGGAGAGTGGCTCTTCATGGGGGCTGGTGCCTCGGGTAAGAGGAAGTGCATAGGATAACCCACGTAAGAGTAGTATAACAAGTGATAACCTAAAAATAGAACTTAGGGGGATGGGTAGTAAAACACACAAGATAATAAATATTGGATACCTCATCTATGCATTAGGGCTATCATAGACTAATGATAGACTGAGAAGCCTATGGTCGGCAAAGTCATAATCTCACCTTAATGAGAGGTTATCGACTTCGCATGAGCTACCCTATGGTGTCGGCGCCTCAAGTAGGAGGAAGAGCTAGGAGATCCATAGATGGGTGTCGGCGCCTCAAGTTGGAGGAAGGGCCAGGAGATCCCATGAGAGTTATGCGATGACACTCTCCACTAGACACCCATTTTCCTTGTTGCTTATTGCCTCTACAAATGTATTTTGGATGTCGTATCAGTTCTTCTGGTAATTGCATTATATATGTTGTTTCAGATTCTTTTGAAGTTGGTTTATGAATGTTCTTGTGTGACTTGATTAATTGTTATTGCTTTGTTTAATTGTGATGAGTTTCATAGGTTTATCTTATTATGTGGATTCGTGAATGTTGTTGATTATGTCATTGTAAACCTTGAGTTTGTATTTGTAATTGTACTATGATGTTCATGGAGTCGGTTTGACAATCATGGTTGAGTTAACTTCCTCGTCACCTATGAGCACGGGGGGTGAGTTATTTATAACTCACATGGTTGGGTGGAACATGATCCACACCCATTGGGTTCCCCATTAGTATCCTTTGTTCGCGGCATTCCTTCAGTTGGAGGTTGTTCCAGTGGATCACTTGTAATTCTGATATTATTGTACTTTTTACTATCCCACATTTTGGGAAATTTATTGTAACTCATTATTGAGAACATCTAACCTTATGTTTAAACAATGATGTAATAGTTAGGATTCTTTGTAACATTATTGTAAATGATTCTATATGATTGTAATATGGGATGTAGTGATACTTTCACTCTTGGTTTGTTAATGTACTTTTATTAATGATTATTGTAATATAATTGGTTAAGTTGTTTAATAATTATCTTTTATTTTTGTTTTAGTTGCATTGCGATGTGACCTCGCATGGCCCAGAGAATGTAACATTAAGATGTTTTTGATAAAAGGGGGATAAACGAGTTTTACAAGGACCTGAAACCATAAAGTAACATTACAAGCTAAGACCAAAATAGAGGTCCAAAAGATAAAAAGGCTGCCAGAAAGGAAAAAACCAGAAAGAGCAGACAGCCAAAAAAAGACACAAAAAAACCATTAAACGGCCAGCAATCAGACAAAGTCGGGCCCAGCTACAACTAATGTAACGTTAAGATGTTAATGTGCAATGTAAATGTAATTAATGTTCAGATGCATGTTTACTTTATGTTATTTAAAAAAATAATTTTTTGCAATGTATTTTCTCTGGGGTTTGTACGACGGATGTTACGGGACATAAGGTGCTGACAATCAGATTTTTCCAGATTTGGCAGTTTTCAAAAATTGTCAAATTTTTCCATTTTAGGTAACTACACAGGCATATGTTTGAGAGTGCCTTTTTTTCCCAAAAACTTCCTAAAACTAAGGTAGGATGAATTTCTAAATAAGATCCCAAATCTAAGACATGCCTTTCGAGTTATAAACGAAAATGATTTTTCAAAAATTGAAAAAAAAACTAGATTGTGATTTTGAGGGTCAAGATGAAAGTTTGAGGCCCTGAAAATATGTCAAAATGGGGTCCAATTGACTCGAGCTCTATTGGGAATCAACATGCCACCTCATAACACAACCACCCATAAATGTTTAGCCCAAATGGACACCCGAGTCAAAATTTATGGCCTCTAGAAGTTTCTGCATAAAAATAAAAAATTATTGAAATGAAGTCTAGGTGATTAGGATTGATGAACCGATAATGGGTATGGAATATAATGATGTTCTAAGACACACCTATGTGATTCAGTTGAGGAACGAAAACAATGATGTTGGGAAGACAAATTGAAATGCAAATTACAGGTGAACAAAAGATGTAAATGACTAGATGAAGGTCAGGTTCGCCTATGGAAGGTTAGGTTCGCCTATTCAAGGTTAGGTTCACCCATGCAAGGTCAATTTTACCCAAAGGATAGGTCAGGTTCACCCATTCAAGGTAAGGTTCACTAAAAGGATAGGTCAGGTTCACCCAAAGGACAAGTTAGGTTCACCTATTCAAGGTTAGGTTCACCCAAAGGATAGGTCAGGTTCACCTAAAGGGAGGTCAGGTTCACCCAAAGGACATGTCAGGTTCACCCAAAGGATAGGTTAGGTTCACACAAAGGACAGGTTAGGTTCACACAAAGGACAGGTTAGGTTTTCTAAAAGGACAGGTCAGGTTCACCCATTCAAGGTCAGGTTTTCCCAAAGAACAGATCAAGTTCACCCAAAGGGAGGCTAGGTTCGCCCAAAGGATAGGTTAGGTTTGTCCAAGTCAACTTTTGGAGTAGAAAAGGGGTAAAATGGGCCCAAAAAAGGAGAACGGTGTGTCGGAATGGGAAAATAGGTGCTTGAAATGACTGAATGAGGGTGAAAATAGTTGTTCGGAGGAAATGTTTGACCAAGTTAGGGAAGGTCTGCACAAGTTGTAGTAGGTTCACCCAAGTTAAGGGAAGGTTCACCTATTAGTGTAAAATAGATAGGAAACGAGCTATCAGATTAGGTAAATGGGTGCTCTGAACGATGAGATGAATGTTTGGATCAAGGAGATGAATGGTTGGGATGGGGAATGGATATTTGGAAAGGAAAGATGACTGCTCAGAATGGGTAAATGAGTACTCAGAATGAGAAAATAGGTGCTCGAAATGGGAAAACGGTTGCTCGAAATGGCTGAAGGGATGATGAAAAATGCTTTTTGGAGGGTAGGCTCACCCAAGGTAGGGTAGGCTTGCCCAAAGTATGGAAATTTCACCCAATCCTAAGGGAAGGTTTGCCCAAGTTAGGTCAAGTTCACCTATTCAGTTAAAAGACATATAATTTTGACAAAAACACATTGAGGAATGACTGAGATAGAGGGCAGGTTAACCCAAGTTGAGGGCAAGGTCACCTCTGTCAACTAACTTAGACTCAATTCAAATGAAAATGGCTAAGGAAAAGGACCAAAAACACTACAAATAGAAAGAAAACGATAATAAATTCACTAGTTTTGCACAAAGGAGACAAGTCAAACAACACAAGCCTAAGATTAGTGAAGAGGGGTATGGCCCACATAGTCCTCTAACTAGGATAAACAAGGTGACTAGGGAGTCCTCAATATACACTTGGTACATGAGGCACAACCATTGACACCAGCCTGCCACAAGTGTGAGTCGGGAACCCTAGCGAGATACTAAAGGCTTAGACCAACTCTTCACATCTTATCTGGGTATCACCCTAGCTTTGATGCTCCGCTAGACACAATGTTATTGGATTGGGGTACAACTTTAGCTCTATCCCCTTTGTATACCCTACTTTTGTGCGTTGTTTGGATCATCCCTTGGGGTGATGAAATCCCCAAGCAGGTCCTTCTAAAGAAGAAAATACTAACCATTTTTGGGTACTCCCCAGGCTCACAGGAAGTGCAAGGGGAAATCTTAGACAAAATAGTGTCCTCTTGGGTAACAAAATGGACTTGCACACATGAAAAATAGTATTTTGACTTTTCTCTAATTAAACTATGTGCCTAATAGAAAAGACGAAAAAGAAAACTAACTACCAATTGGACCCATCCACCTTGCAACAAATATGTTAGAAGTTTTTCTTTTAATCTTCGATAAGTGTCAAAAGCTACACAAATGTTAGAAAAACTAACACAAACACAAATAAGATGGGTTAAGGGGTCAGTAATAATAAAAGACAACCCAAAACAAAGTTTGAAAATGAAATTTACACACTATTTTTACCTTGCAGAAGCCTTTGTTCAGGGCAGGTTCACTGCTCTATAAGGGTAGGTTCTCCCCTCTATAAGGGTGGGTTTTCCCCTCTATAAGGGAAGGTTCACCCCTCTGTAAGGGAAGGTTTTCCCCTCTATAAGGGCAGGTTTGCTCCTCTGCAGAAAATAGTGAGAAATTGATGTTTTACCTATATCAAGGGCAGGTTCACCCCTCTGTAATAAATAGTAAGAAAACAAACAAAAAATGAACTTTAAACTACTCTTTTACCTCTATCAATGATAGGTTCACCCTTCTATAAGGGTGAGTTCTCCCCTTTGCATAAAATAGTGAGAAAACAGAGGCTCTGATGCTCAGAAGGGTGACCCTGCAAGTCAAGTTTGCCTTTGTGCAGGTCAAGTTCACCTTTTTGGGGGTAGATTCACCCAACTATGGGTGGGGTTGTCTTTGTCTTGGTTGGATTCACCTCTCTACAATTGTGAACCTACAAAATGACAAAAAAATAGAAAATGTGAAAGAAAGGGACCCATCTGTGTGTCTCACTAGGCATGCAAGAAATGTGATTAGGTGAAATCCCCTAGTCTAGATGATGCAAAAAAAAGTGCCAAAATAAATGAAAACAACACCTAACACCTCAAGATAAGCCTAGTTGAACTCAAAACAAAGAAAGATAACAAAAAGAAGATTTTTACCTTGTCTTTAGTTGATGCTTTGTTGGCCCTTGATAGTTGATTATGTGTGCTCCTTTGATGGCAAGATGTGATGAAAGTGGATGCAAAGTGATGAGGGTTTGATGAAGATTCAAATGAAGGATGTGGGTACTTTGGGGGATGAACAAAATAGATGCAATGAGAGCTTGAAGATGAACAACAATGGTGGTTGAAGGTTGAGCTTGAGGTTGAGAAAAAATGGTTGAGTGAGAATGCATGTGTTAGAGAATGAAATAAAAATATTTCATTTTATGGAAAGAAGCCCTAAAAAGATGGATGGTTGGGATCTTGCCACTGTGGGCAAGATGTAGGGTTGTAGTGACTTGAGGACTCACAAGCCCTCACATCTTGCCATGTGGCAGATGATGTGTCACAAGGACAGATGAGGTGTAAGTTGACATGTGATGGAAAGGTACTTGTAAGTACCTTGGAATGTGACTAATGTGACCTCTCAATGATCACATGGGAAAGAGGAAAGCTTAGGGAGAATAAAAGTGAATTTTAAATTCACATGGTTGGGGATATCTTAAGGATAACACAATGTCCTCAAAAAGGTAAGTACTTACCCACATGTGATTGATGTAACCTCTCAATGATCACATGGGAAAGAGGAAAGCCTTGGAAAGATAAAAAGGAATCAAAAATTCCTTGGGGGAAGAGGAGTGTTGACCAAAGGGCAGTTGATTAGACTATCTAATCACCAATTAGGACATAGTTAGTGGTTAATGAAGATTAGAGGCCAACTTGCAAAAGTTGGAGGATGTGACACATCCTAATCATGGATTAGACATGTTCACATCCCTAATGATGGAATTAAGAGGTTGATTAGGATTAAGGAAAAGTGATGGAGGATGTGACATGGGAATGATTAAATAAATGTATTATTTATTTAATTCTTTGTAGAAAAAGGGAAATAAAGGATAAGGTATTTAATTATTAACTAAATACCTTTGGGATTTAGAAGAGTTTAAGGATATTAATTAGTAGCAATATTACTTAATTAATGCAAATACAAGGATGTTTAGATGAAAAGGGATAAATTTGGACAAATTTAAGTGTCCATATTTAGGTGTCTACAATTGCAAATAAAAACAATAACCTTCCCTTAAAAAAATCCCTTTATTCTTTTTTTATTCAGGCTATTTGGTATAAGGGTTTTTGTTTTATCCATTTCAAAGCATATTATTAACCATTTAAGGTTAATTGGTTTAGATTCAAGGAATTTAGGCTTAACCAATTGTTAAAAATAACATAGCCCATATATATTTTTAAACTGTTGCATGGTGTAATGGCAGATGTATCCTTTTGGAAAAAGGGGGTTAGGATTTTGACCCCCACTAGCCTTTGTTTCTTCAACTGATTTGAACATTGCGTATGAAAAAACTAACCACCACTCTAAATAGGTAGCAAGCACCCTATGGGTGTAACAATGGGGGCAACAAATTTGTAGGTGAAGGTCATCGGTTTGACCCCCACATAAAACTTTTGGTAAATAAAAAAAAAAAAAAATTTCTTGAAGGAGAGAGAGAGAGAGAGTGCCATGTGGCACCTAGGTGATGTGCGACATATCTCAATGTAATTCATTAAGACAAACTGGACACTGAAATAATTTTTTTTAACTAAATCTTCACTTTCGAACACCTATAGTGGCTAAACCATGAGGAATTTGGAGATGATGCAAACTAGAGTTTCATAAAATTTTGTCTGTAGATTCTAAATATATTTTTTTCATTTTTTTTTAATTAAATTGCACTTCTTCTTCCATATCCCTTTAAAACTAGTTTTTTTCAGAAAACAACATTTTAAAAGTGACGTTCATCGTATAATGCATAATTTTTTTTCCATGAAAGATAAAATTATAATTCTTTTGAATTTAGATTTGTAACTCTGATATTTAGTGCTTCCACTTGGTTAGATATTTTTGTATTAAATATTTTTTCTTTAATCAAGTTTCAAAGTTAAACCAATTACAATTGACATAAAGTATAATGAGTAATTTTTTATGTATTGAAATTAATTTTTTCTTTTTGTTGGATCAAGGACTTCAATATCTAGTGCAATCATATTTTAAATTTTTTGATAATATTCTATTTTTCCACATGTGTAGAACAGAGAGCTTGATTTTTGGTGAAAACCCTACATTCACAAGAAATAAAAAATAAATATAGTAATCAAATTAAATTTTATTAAAATTATACTTTTTTGGAAGCTTGTAATAAGGACTACATACAAAAAAATAAATTTTAAATGAATTCATTTGATCCCCCAAAAGGTAAATCAAAAGTGGTTTTTTATCAGCATTTTGATAGGTGTAAAGGAGACTCTATTATATGTATGGTTTAAAACTAGCAGGGTTCTATCCAAGGGGGCTTGGTATAAGGTGGTTTGATCAAACCCTCTTCAATTGGAATCCTTTAAATGGAAAATTTCAAGGCTTAAATCATTATATTTTTTAAAAATATGTGATTTCACCAAAAATCAAGATCTCCCAGAAATTTTAAACCACTATTATGGCAGCACCCAGCCCATATATATTTTTAAACTGTTGCATGGTGTAATGGTAGATGTATCCTTTTGGAAAAATGGGGTTAGGATTTTGACACCCACTAGCCTTTGTTTTTTCAACTGATTTGAACAGTGCATATGACAAAACCGACAACCACTCTAAATAGGTAGCAAGCACCCCATGGGTGTAACAATGGGAGCAACGAATTTCTAGGTGGAGGTCATTAGTTCAACCCCCACATAAAACTTTTCGTAAATAAAACAAAATATAATTTCCTCAAAGGAGAGAGAGAGAGTGCCACGTGGAACCTAGGTAGTGTGCGACATGTTTCAATGTAATTCATCAAGACAACATAATCACCTAGCATGTCACTACTCGACACACCTCCTACGCCACGTTACTAGTTCCACATGTCACTGTACACATCAGCTGCCACATCCTTTATATGGATGCCACATGTCAACATTGGATTGGTTCAACTCATGTTCATATGGTATGGTCCAGTTTCGTTAGCATGTTGATGTCAGCAATGCTACCCTGGTCAACTTAGTCAACAACAAACTTTGACTGACCATATCTTTCGTGCATGTGCTATATTTTTTATGAAATGAGTGACATTCAGATCATGGTGATGAGCTCTTCATCATGACATTGATTCTAACAAATTTCAATATGATCATTCTTTTTCCTTTCTAACTGGTCCCTTTACTCGGTTTGACCCCAACTTTGACATACGGGCTCCTTTTTCACCTATTTAAGTTGCATTGAGTCCAATTTTCTAAGAACTTTGACATGGTGCTAACTTCAAGGGCAACTGGAACAAATTCAATTTTAGGGTTTTTGAGATCCACCTGGATCAATGTATATATATATATATATATATATCTTGATGGAAAATATATGATGCATATGAATGTAATGTTATTAGCCAACTATTGTTGTGATGCACTGAGCTAGATGTCAAAACATATTTGAACCTTTGAAATAAATGGGGAGTATCACTCAGGAGAAGAAATTTCTTTGGTAACCCTTAGTGAGCCTAATTGAGCATACACACACTTACGTCCTAGTTTGGTCAGGTTCAGTCAAGTTAGTTTAGAATCAGTAAGTAATATTCAATCTTGCTTTTGGAATTTTTCGTATTGATTTGTGGTTTTAGTCTTTCAATGTTCTTGATTGGGGATATTTGATTGAGTATTTGTGATAAGTATAAGTTATCTTTTTTGTATCGATGTTTATATATTAATCGATGGGTATACACATAAAACATATATGTGTATATTTGTACATGTTTTCAATAGCTCATATATGCAAGTATATACATACATGCATATAGGTAGGTAGACATACGTATGTATATTCATGTATAAATATATCATATGCATGAGAATATTTATTGGACATACAAGAGACATATATAAATATACATATTTTTTATATACACGAATCAATGAATATGTTAATAGGGTATGTGCAGGATCATGGGGATCCAAAGTAGGCCTATAAGTGGCGATAAAAATTTAGAAATTCAAAGTTAGGAAACTTGACATAAAAATTTGAATAGGTTATTAACATAATTTGAGAAAAATGTAAGAAAAAAAGTTGTAGAAAATTGAATGTAGTTTCTAGGCTACTAGTCTTTTTTTGGAAAAAAAGTAATTTTGTTTTGAGAAAATTTGAAATTTCAATGCAATGGTACTAAATTTTCAGGAAAAAGATAAGAAGTGGGTGTATGTTTGACCACCCTAAGTACAAGAAACATAATTTATTTTTTTTGAATTTTTCAATATAAGTAGAGGACACATGCCTGGATGAGCCAAAAAAAAATTTGTAATTTTTTTCCACGTACATAATTAGTTATGATTTTTTTATTAGAAATTTTTAGAATTATTAAAATGTCTATCTCTGACCACCAGAACTTGGTAAAAAAATTATGAAATTAAATTTTATTTTTATCATATAGTAGGCGAAGCATAGAATGTGGTGCATCTTGTAGATTCAAAAATTGTTAAGTAGCTTGAAAGTTATAGATGTTTTTCAATCAACCTATCAATTAGGACATTAGACATAATGTAAGTAGAAAACCAATAACTATTATTTATTAAATTTAAAATAAGGAAAAAGTTATATTGGTGAAAAGATGAAATTTTTTTCTATACCCTTTTCTTTTGATATAATTCGGGTAAAAAAAAAGTCATCAACCACAAGGGCAAACTTCAGAAACCTAAACAAATTTTCAAAAATACATTTTTTGGGTTGACTTTCCATGTTAGGTAATCCCAAACTAAATCCCAAGCCAATATCTATTTTGGTTCGAATATCCGTTAGTTATATTTTCTTATATTATTTATAATACATAATATTATATAATATGTATTATATATAATATATATTATGATTTTATAATTCATATATTTATAATATATAATAATTTATAATATATTATATACTATATTATATATCATATTATATTATACATTATTATATTATATTATACATTATTATATTATATATTATTATATTATATAATATAATATTACATATTAATATATATATAATTAGTTGATAGGCTATTTTGTTTGAAGTTTCCATTGGGATTTTCATCAACCCAGCCATGAATTAGATTTTTTGGCGTTGAGGGTCTATCGGTCGGCTGGGAGGGCACCTTTTTTTTGTGGTGATGTGGGCATTGGTTATTATGTGGGTTGGTGGCGATGGAGAATTCTATCGTTGTAATAGGGAAGGTGAATGGTAAGTTTTCAACGTGGAATTTTTCAAATACATGGGTTGGTAGCGGTGGAGGTGGTCTCCTCAAAAGGTAGAAGGAGAATGGTAAGTGCTTGCTCGCTTGATGGTTAATGCAGTATGTGATTCTTGTACAATGGAGGCAGACAAAGTAATGCAATATTGAATGTAGTAGTTTAGGAATGTATACTTTGATTAAGTTTCCTTGTGCAATCAATAATTGTGGTGTTGGTTTCATGGCAGACGAAAGTGAAAAAAATTGTTGGCTTTGGCTTCATCACTGGTTTGGAAGTGTCTTAAGCCAGATTGAAAATTTGTGTTCTCTAGAATCTATAAGTCATTTTACATGGGTGGCTTGCATAGATGGTTAATTTATTATATGTCTTCTTGTCAAATGTTTGTATCTTTGGCATTATACCCATTGTGAAGATTTCAAAGAGAGTATCGTTCTATATCGATGAATGAATTGCAGTTAAATGTTCTTTCTTTCGTAAAAAAATATTCTTAGGGTTAGTAATTTGTTTGTTGTTTGTTTATGGTTTTGGTTATCTGTGTGTATCTTTTGCATTGCATCCATCATTATAGGAGCAACTTTGATTAAGTTGTAGTTTTGAAACAACCATTGTGGTATTGGTTTCATAGGAGGCCATTGTAAAAATCCTTTCCTGCAGCTTCGTCAATGGATTAATCTTCTTCGGTGGATTAATAGCATACTATTGTAAAAAAATGTGTCCTTTAGCTTCATCGCTAGTTTGATAGTAGGTTTTTCACAAACCATTTTATGCCAGATTGAAAACTCTTGTGCTCCGGAATCTATAAATCCTTTTACATGGGTAGTTTACATAGATGGTTCATTTATTGTTGATGTCTTCTTATTATATGTTTGTATCTTTGGTGTTATGCCCATTTTGGAGTTTCAAAAGAGATTATTGTTGTCTATGGATGGAGAAATTGCACAAAAATCTTCTTTCTTTGTTCAAAAAATATGGTTAGGGTTAGTTATTTGTTCGCTCTTGGTCTATTGTTTTGGTTGTATGTGTGTATTACCATTTTCAAGATTTAAAAGAGATTGTCATTCTCTTTCTTTCTTCCGTCAAAAAATATGGTTGGGATTGGTTATTTGCACGTTGTTGGTCTATTGTTTTGGTTTCCTATGTGTACCTTTGGCGTTGTAGCCATTACCATGGGAGCAATTGTATTTATCTATGTGTAGGGTTTAGGGTTCTATGAAAGCATTAACATATTGGAGATAAAATTACTTTGGTGGCTATCTAGTATTATTCTAGCAGGTCTTTTACAATTTCTCTATCTGTGGTGATGTAGCTCAAATTTTCAATGAAGCTTGTGGGGTTATAGTAATTTTTACATGGGTTCTTTGCATAGATGATTTCCAAAAAATATGGTTAGGGTTAGTTATTTTTTCACTCTTGGTCTATTGTTTTGGTTATCTGTGTGCAAACCCATTTTCGACATTTGAAAGAGATTATCATTCTCTTTCTTTCTTCTATCAAAAAATATGGTGGGGCTTGGTTATTTGCACACTTTTGGTCTATTGTTTTGGTTGTCTGCGTGTATATTTTGCATTGTATCCATTACCATGGGAGCAATTGTATTTATCTGTGTAGGGTTTAAGGTTGTATGAAAGCATTAACATACTGGAGATAAAATTACTTTGGTGGTTGTCTAGTATTAGTTTATAGGTCTTTTACAATTTCTCTATTTGTGGTGATGTAGCTCATATTTTCAATGAAGCTTGTGGAGTTATACTAATTTTTACATGGGTTCTTTGCATAGATGATTAATGTATTATCAGTGTCTTATTGTTTTATGTTTCTATCTTTTGTGTTATACCCATTTTCAAGACTTGAAGGAGATTATCGGTCTTTAGGGGTGGAGATACTATAGTTAAATCTTCTTTGTTTCATGAAAAAATATGGATAGGGCTACTAATTTTTGGTTGTTGAGTGCTATTCTAATACTTCTTTTACAATTTCTTGATTTCTCTATAATATTTAGTGAAGTGGAGGGTTGTATTCATTTTGTAGAGATAATTGCTACGTATTGAGTTTAGGAGCTGTATTTAATGTGGCTTCAGGGAAATTGTAGTTAAATCTTCTTCCTATCATAAAAAAGATATGGTCGGGTTGAGTGATTTTAGTGGCCCTTGTTTATTCATATATATGTAGACACATATATATGCTCTGTGCATCTCTGCTGCCATACACATGGTTTAGTTTTCATTTTCAATGAAGCTTGTGAGTTATACTCTGTTATACATGGGTGTTTTGTATAAATGATTAATTTATTGTTAATTTATTCTTGTTATATGTTTCTTTGCCTTTATACTTGTTACCATAGGAGCAATTGTAGTTAAATCTACTTTCTGTCAGTGTTGATCTATTGTATTGATTATCTTTGTATATCTTTGGCATTGTAGCTATTAGCATCAGAGGAATTGTAGCTATTTGTGTGTAGGGTTTAGGGAGGTATGAAACCATTCAAATATTGGAGATAAAATTGTGTTGGTGGGTGTTTACTATTATCCTAATAGCTCTTTTTACAATTTCTCTATTTGTATATGACATTTAGTGTTAGGTGATGTAGCTCAAATTTTCAATGCAGGTTGTGGCCTTATACTAATGTTTGGATGGGTGTTTTGGATACATGGTTAATTTATTGTTAATGTGTTCTTCTAATAAGTTTCTATCTTTGGCGTTATAGTGATTTTTGAGACTTGGAAGAGACTACTGCTCTTCGTGGGTGGAGAAATTATAGTAAAATGTTCTTCCTTTCATGGGAAAAATATGGTTAGGGTTACTAAAATTTGGATCTTCAATATTATGCTAATAGGTCTTTTATAATTTATGTATTTCTTCCTATTGTAAAAGAGATATGGTTGGGCTAAATTATTTTTGTGGCCCTTGTTTATTCTTTGTAGTTATGGCTATGCAACTTTGGATTTTTGTAGTTAAATCTTCTTTCTCTTGTTGTTGGCTTATTGTTTAGATTATTTGTGTATATATTTGGCATTGGGAGCTCTATTTACTATGGGTTTAGGGAAATTGTAATTAAATCTTTTTCCTTCCATGAAAAAAATATGGTTGGGGTGAGTAATTTTTGTGGCCCTTGTTATTGTTTGTAGTTATTGCTGTGCATTTTTAGCTTGATACCTATTGCTATAGGGGCAATTGTAGTTAAATATTCTTAATTTTATCAAAATATTCGAGTTGCATTGCCTCACACTAAATATTACAGAAAAATTATAAAAGAGGTATTAAAATAACACTAATGTAGCTTGGAGTCTCGATTATTTGTGTGTGTACATATATATATATGTAAATGAGAAGTATCTTTCGACAATGTGATTTAATCAATATACTTTCTCACACATTTTGTAGTAGGTCTATGTTAAAAATGTCAAGCCTGCTATCGAAAGGAACAATTAGTAGAGGTTGGGTCACATGAATAATAAATTAATCATTTATGCAAAATACCTATGTAGACACACACACACACACACATATATATACATATATATACATGTATACATATATACATGTATATATACATGTATATATACATGTATATATACATGTATATATACATGTATATATACATGTATATATACATGTATATATACATGTATATATACATTTCTACATATGCATACATATATACATGTAAAGATACACACAGATATATACATGTAGACATAGAGATATATATATACACATGTACACTAAATTAATCATAGACGCAAAATTACCACATAAAACCACTTACAAATTTTGTGGCACAGCAGTCTTAACTCCACCCAAGATGCTATAGGGAAGACCAAAGCATGACTATTTAAACAATGATCCCTTGGTAAAGCAGCAACACACTCTATTTGCAAAATTCATCTTAATCAATATAAAACCCCAGAACCTGCTATCAACATGAACAATAAGCACCAAACAAAATGCATGAACAATAAATAATGTGCTATCAAACCAACACCACAATGGATCTCTCAACAATTAAACTTAATCAATATACTTTCTCGCACATTTCACAGTGCATCAGTGTTAAACCCCTTTAACCTAGTATCAAAAGAAACAATAAACAGAGAACCAAAGACATCAACAATAAATTAATCATTTATGCAAAATACCCATGTAAACATAGATATATATATATATATATATATATATATATATATATATATATATATATATATACATATAAACATATAGACATATAAATACATGTATAAATATATTTGTATGGATAGATGTACATGTAGATATACATGTGTATATGCATTTCTACGTATGTATACATATATACATGTAAACATATACACATATATATACATGTATATATATACATACATATATATATACACACACACATGTGTATATACATATACTTTCTCACAGGTTTTCCAACACACCAGTGTTAAAACCCTCCATCCTTCTATCAAAAGGAACAATAAGTAGAGCCCAAAAGGCATGAACAATAAATTAATCATTTATGCAAAAAGACCCATGTAAAACATGCACATATATATACATGTAAACATACAGACATATATACATGTATACATGTACAAATATCCATGCATATATACATGTAAACATATACATACATATACATACACAAATGTATATAGATGAAATTAGTTTGCTCGATGTTATATAGTAGACGTCTTTTTAATAGATTTTTTATCCTTTCGATATTTGGCTATAATATTGAGTTTCGAATAATGTTGCTTGGATTTTGAATTGGCAAGTGAACTATTATATAGATTGGTCTAGGTATGATATAATTTTATCTCTCTCCTACCTTTATATTTATTAGTGCTGGAAGCATATCTATATTTATTTTTTTGTTAAACAAGTGCAATCAAGGAAATGCACATCATCACAACACATGGATAGAATGATTAAGGAAAATATATTTCCAAGTCTTTGAAAAGATCAGTGCATGTATACTTCCATGTCTATATATATGTATGTATGTTTTACTAATAGTTCTATTACAATTTCCCCATTTATTCTATAATACTCAATGGCAGATAATGCAGTGATTGTTATACATTTTATCTATTTTTTAGCAAACTACAAAGAAGGTGGGAATCAAAGTAAAATGAAAACCATGGCAACTCAATGAATCTGCAAATCTATATAGGAAAAGGGAAGAATAAATTACGTGGCCATTCATAATCTATAGTGTCCTTTTTGTAAGGATTTGAAATGAAATCAATTAGAGGGATTTGAAGGGGCTCATTGTACAAAATGTGTATGGCACCAAACATGCACAAAGTGTAGATATGTGTCTACATATGTATATATGTATATGTGTATATATATATGTATGTGTGTGTGTGTGTGTGTGTGCATGTATGTATGCATGTG
>VDFB02281492.1:835564698-835686722 GCA_007258455.2 Sequoia sempervirens
AAGATTTGGCAGTGATGAAGGGTAGATTGAGTGATACAAGGTTGTCTTGTCTGATGGCCACCATTTGCAAATAGGAACTCTCCCTTCCAAATTCCATGATATGTTTTTTACAGATACCTTGAAAATAGGTTCCCTTGTATGTTTAAAAGACTATGTCTGTAGAAATATCAAAGATTCAAGGTGGGATGTGTTGTTTGTTGTATATGTTCAAAAATTCTCTCTTTGATTTGAGCCACATATAATTTGTCGAATATATTGTTTTGCTTCTTTTCCAAGGCCTTAATTGTAGTGCCCTCTGTTTCGGTCGTCGTTGATGTCAAAGTAAGTTGTTGTTGGTAATGTCATGATGATGGGGTGATTTTATTATTTAATTTAATTTTAAGGTTATGAGATAACACTAATAATATGCTTGGGTTTGATTAATAAAGTTAATTTAATTATAGGGTTACTTGTTTTATTTGGAATTAAATAAAGAATTAGATTCAATAATAAACATTAATTGAATTATCTTTGGAAGTTAGTTATTTAAAGTAATCGGGTTAGATGAGGAAAGATAATTATCATTTAATGATTAAATTCAATTAATAAATTTAAAAGTGAGAAAATATTAGAAAGGATTAAATATTAAAATTGTACTTAAGTTTAAATAAATTAAGGTGAAAATATTTATTAAAATAAATATATTTTTGTAACTAAAAGACAGATTAAATTATTAAATATTTATTATTAAATATTTGTTAAATATTTAATAGTTGATCTATTTGGTTCATATATTAAAGAGTCAATTATAAAATAATGAATAGAGGTAGTGGGAGGCATACAATCGTAATTGATGGAAGTGCAATGGTCTGCTGATGGAAGTGTAAAAGGCACCATCAATGAAATTATAATAAGTGATAGAAGCTGAACGGTTCCCAAAGGGGAGTGGAAAAGACACCATGAAACAAATTATAAACAAGAATTATTCTGGAGGAAAAGGGAGATAACGGAAAGAGGGGAAATGAGATTATTTTCTCAGATGCAAAAATGGATTTGGGTATTCTTCTTGCCGTTCGTGTATTCTTCTTGCTGTGAACAAAATTTTGGGGGTTTTTTGGGAAATCGGACTACTATAAAATTTTTCTGAGGAGATAGGAGCCTTGAGTGTTATTGGGAGAGCTTTGCATCCAGCTTCAGTTCAGCTAAATGACTATAATAGATTTCATTGCTTTCTATTCTCACCCTTGTTGATCTTGCATTGAAATAGATTTTAAGAGAGGATTTTTGAAGGAATTCTTAGTATAACTTTGTAAAAACCATTTTCTGGGTGTGTTCTGCAAAACGTTATTTGAAGGATCTAAAGATTTATATGAAATTTTAGTCTGAAGGTATTGAAGGTTTAAGTGATTCATTGAACTGAATGAGCGTCTGTCTTACAAACCTTTGCACAATATAATTTTGCTCGTTTAAAATTATTTCCCTGCATCCAATAGGTCGGTGGATATAAACCATCACTGGCTTTTATTTCTTTTTTTTGGCCGTTTCTTAATGAAACCTGGTTTCAGGTCATCATTCCTCTTATTCATCGATGGTCATATGAAGTATTCTCCTTGACTGTTGAGTGCATGTCGTATAACTATTACACATTATAAAAGAAACATAGTAGTGAACATCAGTATGAATATTGTTTATGTAAAGACTGCATTCAAAATTTGTTGCACGGTATGTGCACTGCTCTGAGTATTTAAATGCTCTGGCTTTTGATTTTTATGCATGTATTTCAGCTGTGATGAAATGCCTCTCTGTAAACACCCATCCTTGCATTGTCCTGTAGGCACTTCACCTTATAGCCGCATAGCCGATTGGTAATATGTCTTAGATTCTTCTATTTTCTTACCAATCGATGGACAAGTAATTGGGCCGATTCCATTGGCAACCTATAACATCTGTAGTACTTGATAATAGAGTGATGTTGAGGTTAAATAACTCGTTGATTCCATTGTCAATCTAATGCAACTACTACACTTAAGCATAATAGGAAGTTTAAAGATTTAAATAACCCCACTAATACCACTGGCAATCCATCACAGTTGCAGCACTTGAAAGTAAAATATTTTCAAGGTTCTAACATGACAGAGAGAATGGGCAGAGTTTAATTTCCAGATTTCAAACTTGAGTGCGTCTCTAGAACTCGCCACCAAACTGAAATGTATTAAACTCAAAAGAGGAAAAAGTTGTACATTAATTCTCCTTCTCTTAAGTCACGTATTTGCACCTCACCTTTCTCCTTCCCTTCTGGCTTGTGGCTAACAAGTGAGATTTGATAATAATGCAAGTAGATGGCGATATTTCCAAATTCCAATATTTACTTTCTAATATACTTGGCAACCTATCACTGTCACACCATTTAGAGTGGAGACATTGTACAAAATTAAATAGTCTCCCTAAAACCTTTGGCAACCCATCTCAGCTGCAACTTTTAGTCTAGCAAAGGTGTAGTAAATCAAATAATCTCTCTGGTTTCAGTGATAAGCTGTGTGGCGCACTTGATCCGGGTAGGGTGTATAGATTTAAATGATAACATGGCTCAAACTATCCTATAGGGTTTACACATAATATTATAAGAACGTCTTATATCAAATAGTTACAATGTTAGTTAATTTTCAAGGTCGAATACACCAAAGAAGGATCACTTTCCCCTGAATAAAGTTGCCTTAGTTTGGTTATATCTGTTCCTTTGAGTAAACAATAATTTGCACATATATTGTGTTCATTAATAGATGTTAATCTTGGAATTAATATTTATTTGTTCATTTGTTGTATGATGAAGCTTAGGTAATTAAATATGAGTTTAAGATTAGTTAAATGTAATTTTTAAAATATTTTGTTGATTGATTCAAAATAAATGCATGAGTAGCTGTTGGAAAATGCTCCAATCAAATATTAAAAGGGGTCTAGTGCTTTAAAATTTGATTAATGGAAATTATTTCTTGTAAAAGTTGTAATTAATAAATGTTGAGTTAAGAAACTAAAATAAGGATTATTTGTGTCTATGACTGGTTTTGAAGATAAGTGAATTAAGGAATAGGGAAGCAATTTTGGAGTTAATAATTGTTAATGTATATACTTATGAATGTATGGGACTAATAAAGTAAATAAGACTATATTTAGGTTGAAAATGGTTACTTAAATAAAGATAAACAAAGTTAAGTTTCCTTGACACTGAAAATTGAATGAAGGTTATTTCCATTATTAATTGATTAGCAAATTGCCCAAGGAGAATAAGAAATTTAGGATATTATTATTACCACAATTATTATGGTTTATTCTTTGTTAATTTGTAGGTGAATATTGTTATTTTATAACCTTTAGAGTGGAATGGTAAGATTAGTGTGTAAGCTAAATAACTAGGGAATTGTATTAAGATTGTCTCAAATATTATTATTCGAGGGAAATAATCTTTTGATTTAATTATGAGATTAATGATAAGGAATATGCCTTGAGATAAGTTCATTATGTGATTTTAGAGTTCCCCTATTTATTTTAAATTAATTCTTTTGGGACAAATGGATAAATTGTTTTTGATTGGTCATTGATCATTTAAGGGTAATTTGGTGTATCCTATTTGTGGTGTCCTCTTTGGAATTGCTTGGAAGTATTTTCATTCCATTGGGTTCATGTCGTTTTATGAGTGATTTGACATACTCTTTCATTGTGACTCTTCTTGTGTTGACGTGAGTTGGGGATCTTCTTTAAGTTAAATTGTGTTGATTTTCATTTAACCTTACATGGGGAAATTCTGGGTTTGTTTTGAGTTGTGGTGGTTTTATTAATTGATTTTGTGGTGGGGTATTTTGGATACTAATGCGATGCTTGGTTGTGATAAATTTATGCTTCTTATTGAATGCAGTCTTCCCACTTTTATTATTTTTTTGATGAAACATGTAATTACATTGTTGTCATGTTTATTGATTTTTTATCAAAGGTCATTTATTTACCAACTGTATGGGTATCTTGTGAGGAGGAAATTGAGATCTCCCTTGGATGCCTGGTTGCATGCTTTTACCTCTGTTGTTGAAGGATTATTTTTGGATGTTTTCGTGTTGGTGTGAATGCCTTTGGAGATTAATTTTGATTCAAGGAATCCTTTGTCATTTAATTTGTGTTGCAATGTAATTGGGAACTCGTGTTTTGTCTATGAGTTGTGGATAGTTGATCTTCTTCAATTTCCAATTTATGTTGTATCGAAGTTGATTATGTAGTCTGGATGGAGTTGTTGATCTTATTTTAATGTATTCACTCATTATATTTGAATTGAAAATAGTTCTTTAAGGACTTGCATTTATTGTTGTTAGTTCGTTGATGGGGAAACCCTAGTGTAAAATTTTGAGAGTCTTCCAGAGGCTTGTTTATTTGTTGGTCAATATCTCTCCTTTTATGTGCCCTAGATGTGGCAAGTGTATTGGTTTCATGATTTTGAAAGGGATTGTACGAGAATTGTTGAGATTTTGATTATATATTTATAGCGAGATGGATAATTCCTCGCACATTTCTCTATTGTGATCTAATGTTCTTGTTATGTTGTACAACCCTTGGACTTTAGTTTTTATGTTTTGAGTGTCTAGAGAGAGAGTGGCTCTAAGTGGGTGGTCGGTGCACAAAGGGGTGCCAGGATAGCCCTCGTTAGAGTGTGAATAATAAGTGAAAACCTAAGTAATTAACTAGGGGGTGGGTAGAATCACATTAAAAAGATAATTGATGCCTCATTTGCCTTTTAGTGCTATCACAGGCTAAAGGGGATTAAGAAGGCCGTGGTTGGCAAGATCGTTGTCTTGTCTTCATGAAAGGTTAACGGTTCCGCATGAGCAACCCTATGGGGCGGTTCCTTGAGATAGGTAGCCTGGATAACCATAGATGGAGGCGGCTCCTAGCGCTTGGTTGTCTGGATAATCCGTCAGAAGATGGAGGCAGCACCTTGCAATAGGTAGTCTGGAGAATCCATGTTAAGCCATGCGATGACACTCTCCTCTAGCAGTCCCTTTTGAGTTGTTTTATTGATATCCTCTGGAAGCGGTCTTTTGATTTTGTGACTTGATATTTATTGATGTTAAGTTTTGTGGCTTATTGTTGTGACATTCGGGAGTGATTTTATGCTTGAAAATGTATCATTGTTGTTGTGATTCGAAAGTGAGTTATTGTTGTTATAACAATTTATTGATGTTATGATATTTGTTTTACTGTTAGTATGTTTTGAAGTGGTTTATCACTATTGGGAAATGATTTGGATGTCATTTTTTCTGGTCATGGTTTAATTGATGTTGTGACTATCATTGGGTTTCATGTTACTCTTGTATGATGTTGAGTCTTGTGGTTTCGTGTTTGGATGTTCTTGGTTGAGGTCTCTTTCTTGTCAGCTCCTACCACAGGGGGTGGGTCTTCGGACTCACATGGTTGGGTGGAACGTGCTAAGCACCCCATTGGGTCCCTAGTCGAGGATCGAGAGGTGCGGATTGGTGCTGTTGCAGCGACTCCAGAGTTGTATTTGTTTTGGAGCCAGTTATGATACTTGGTATTCATATATTCATTTGTATCATGATTCTTGTGTATGGTTTCCATTTATGTTTGGAAACACTTTTGTATCATTGTACCTCTTGAACATTGTACTGTAATGTAACGTTAACATTGTGTGGTTATTGGCCATGACAATTGTTATTTGATGTGTTAAGTTAATCACATATATGTTGCATTTGTATACACATATGGTTTCTTATCAATGATTATCATGTGTGTGTTATATTTGTTAATGTTTTTTTTTGTTATGGATTATATCTTTGGCTTTTATTCTTTATTGTCGATGTATGGATTTAAGTCTCGTAATGACTCCTTGTGTACCCCAAGGGATGTATGTGTTAGTGAATCTACTTAAATAAAATTCATGTTATGACTTAATGTGTTTTACATGTATGTTATGTTAACTCTTTAAAAAAAAAAATTGTACAGTAATTATTGTGTTGTTGTCCTTTGGGGTTCACATGGTGAGGCGTTACATTAATCATATCCAACTTAGTTGTAATTATGCCTAATTGTCAAATTATTGGGACCCCTAGGTATTTGTTCAAGCAACAAGAAGAGAAAATGTTGGTGCCTGACTCACATTCTCCTTCTAAACGAACCCCTAAATTTGGTCTGTAGGTGTCCCCTAAAAAACAAAACAACCCTTCAAAGGTCAGCCCTATTAAAGCTTTGAACATTTATCAAAATGTTTGGATGGTGAAAGGGCATGTAACACATATTAGGGAGATGCATCATTTTCAGAAACAAAGAAGTGAAGGGTAACTATTTAATTTTGACATTATAGATGCGGAGGGGACAAAAATACATATTACTTGTTTTGATGATATTGCTGAATTACATTGTACTCAAGGTGAGGTTGGGTTTATTTTTTTAATATTAAGGGGATTGGTTAAGGAAGCCAATAAAAGATTCAATAAATTAAATAGTAATCTTAAGATTGGTTTGGATAAAAACTCAACAATAAAATGATCTGAAGATGAGATTCTTGTCACAAAAAAAAAGCTTCTTTTGTTTCAGTTAGTGAAATAATAAACTATAATGATAATATCTTCATTTATATTATTGGCATTGTAGTGCATGTTGGGTACATTTCTACTATTCGTAGGAGAAATGGATCTAAAAAAATCTGATGAACCATTAAACTATATGTTGTCTCTGCTTCTTTCATTGATGTTAATTCATGGGCCACAAGCTAGCAAGAAAAGGGTGATACCTTGCACCATATATACCTTCCTGGAAAAATAGTGTTTTTTGTTGTCCGTAGTGGTCGTGTAAGCTACTTTAACAGAAAATTTATCAAAACACATCAAGCGGAACAGTCTTTGAGATTAACCCTTCTATTCCTGAGGCAAACACTCTTAGATCCAAGGGGCCAATTAAAGTAGACCAAGTAGCTTCAACTTCTTCCGCACCATGGAGGTTGCATCCTTCAAATGATAGAGTTACTATTGCATTTATCTTAAACAATTGCCTCCATTTGGGAAAAACTATCAAAGCCATTTTTAAAGAAACCATTCAAATTGCAGAAATCGAGTCTTTTTGTTACCTTGCTTTCCCCTTATTGGTTAATTGTAAAAAGTGCAAAAGGAAATGCACACACCCTTGTGCTGATGTTTGGTTTTTTCATCGTTTCTAGATGGAAATCGAGGAATGCAACTATCACTATCTTCTATAGTGAATGTAGTGCCCCTCCATTTCGGTTGTTCTTGGCATTCTAGTAGGTAGTTTTGTTGGGTGGTCATGTTGTCTTCATTGTTTAAAAAGTGGTTTTAAGTGTGGATGGTCGATTGGTAAGGTCATCGTGATTTTGTGATTTTATTATTTAATTTGATTTTGAGGTATGTGATAACAGTAATATTATGATTGGATTTGATTTAGTCAAATTAATTTAATTATATGATCACTCTATTTATTTGGAATTAAATAAAGATTTAGATCTAATAATAAGTGATAAGTGTGTCATCATTGAAAGTTAATTGTTTAAAGATGAAAATGATATAATGGTAAGTGAACAAATTAAATGGAGATAAGATAGTTATTTCAATCAAGAGATTTAAAATAAATAAAATTACAAAATGTAAAGTATGAAGTTTATTATTTAATAATTAAAATTAAGTTATTTTATAAATAGTATGGTTTATAGGGTAATTAATAATGATTGATAAATTATTAATTATGTGAGGATAAATATATAAATAAGATAAAGCAATGTGATTGTGATCTTGAAGATAAGATTTGGATTGATAAAAGTCAAGTAAAAATAAAATAAAAATGGAAAGCATTCTAAAAATTAAACAAATATGAAAGATATTATTCAGAGTTGATTTGTTAAAAGCTAGAAAAGATGGAAGAAAATAGAAAAAGACGAGAAAAGATTAAAAATAAAATAAAAATAAAAATAAAAATAAACAAATAGGTAAATAAAAGTATGGACATGCGTGCAATGGGAACGAAGGTCAAAAAGGAAAAACAAGATAAACTTAGTAGAGATTTTTGAGTTTAAATTAGAAGTTTGCTTTTGTGAAAAAAAAAAAAAAAAGATTGTTGTTACTGCCTTTCCGAATGGGAAAGATATAGGGAACAGGGCAGGATCCAGAGTTTTTTTTAGTTTTTGGGGGGAATTACATGGACTGCAGAAAAGGTTGATGGGATTTCGTAAACAGAACAAATGGAGCAGGCTTTGGACATCTGTCAAGGTTCTTCCTTAACAAGTGCAATGGTTAGTCTCATCTTACTTCCCTTCTCTCACTTCGCCCATTTCTCCTTAGATTGTATTCACTCATGCTTTATCCTTTTATCATCAAAGGTATTCATGATTTTGATTAGCGTATGATACTTTCTGATGGTAATGCATGGTTATTCTAATCTATGCTTAGTAAATGATTGAGAGTGGATCTTGGCACCTCACCGGTAGTCACCAAGACTTGAAATTTTTCACAAACCATTGCAGATTTCTTAGGCGCTCCTTCGCTAAATATGAATCTCTACCTTGGCTCAGAACCTCTTGTTGGTCGACATTTCTCTTAATGATTTCTATTTTTTTTTTACCTTGCCAGATCGATGTGTTTTTGAATTAATGTGTTTTGAGTTACTCCATCAAACAATTCTCTTGTTGTGTCTTCATCTCCACACTTTGTATACAAGTCTAGGCCGGCGTGTTTGGTCACAGATTTAGATTCAACTTTAGCTTGCATGCTTTTTAAGCTTTTACAACAAAATATTGTATCCCTTCTTCACAACCATTGCAAGCCAAAAGATGACCCTAGAGGTGTTCTTAACAGCAATTTAAATGTTCTATCTATGTTTTCACCTGTGCATAAGTGTCTTTCAGGGTCATTAATTACACTGTTTTGTTGCGCCCATTTTGGTATGGGTATTGAAAATGAGGAAATAAATCATGGTACTTGGGCTAGCAATTGCCCTAAGATGTCTTCACAATAGTTTTCAGAATAGATATATAATATATTAGATGCATATCACACATTCTTTGCAATTTATGAGATGTCATCCCCTTTGAGGGCATTCTGTCAAACAATCCACGTGTCCTATCTCAGCTGTGCACTTGAACATAATAGGAAGTGTAAAGGTTTAAACAATATCCCTGGTTTCGTTGTCAACCTATCTCAGCCGCGCACTTGAACATAACAGGAAATTTCAAAGAATTAAATAACCTGCTTGATTCTACTGACATTCTATCGCAGTTCCAGCACTTGAAAATAAAATAATGTCAATCACTAACACGATAGAGAGATTTCCACTATTTGTGGGAAGGTTAATTTCCAATCTTCAATCTTGAGAGCAGCTCTGGAAACTTGCCTCTAAACAGAAATGCGTCTAGTTCAAAAGAGAAAAAGTTGTTCATTATTTCTCCTGCTCTTAAGTCACGTATTTGCACCTCACCTTTCTCTTTCCCTTCAGTCTTGCGATAACATTTGAGATTTGATAATAATACAAGTAGATGGCGATATTTCCAAATTCCAATATTCACTTTCTTATATACTTGTCAACCTGTTAAAGCTGAAGTTTCTCCGGAGTCACCACTTATCTCTCTCTCTCTGTTTTCATTTTGTATATATGCTTGACACTGTAAATATTACATTTTTTATTCAATGAAGATTATGCATTTGTAATTCTCGCTGCTTGGATGTTTATCCTACATACCATTTGTGTGTCCACCCCCTTCATGGAATTGAATATCAACCTTCAATCTTGAATGAAGTTTATGGTCCTTCCACCCTTGCAAGTCTTCTGATATTCTCTGCACCTCATGAGGTGCGATCCCATTCAACTTAGTGAGGGCCTTTATCAACCCATTGATGTAAATCGCTGAGGTCTGTAATTCCTTGCCTCCTCAAATTTGGAGAACATCTTCTCACCATTCTTAGTTTTCCAGGCAACCTATTCGGTGTTCCCTCTAGAAGATATTTGACTGAATGTAGAAGTGAATAGTATATTTTTAACTTGTGTAGTGATAAATGAATTAATTGATGTCAGATTAGAAAGGACTATTTAGTTTGAATTTATTTGAATACTTGTTCACATGAAGATGTTCATTGAGACTTAAGTTGTACAAGTGCATTTTTATATTTATATTTTGTTAGTTTGATATATATATATATATATATGTTATCTAGAGAGAGAATAGTCTAGTTAATAAATGGTTATCATAGAAAGTATTTCTTATAATTAGTAGTGTTGTTAGGATAAATTGACTTATTAGTAGAATAATGTTTCAGAGGGAATTGACTTAATTATATATTTAGATTATTACAAGCCTCGATGAAATGAATGAACTTCTTGCAGTAATTATAGAAAGTTATTTATGTCCAAAGAAAATGAACTCTTTTGTCTGAGAGTATTAATTGATTTTGAGAACTATGAAATTGAGTTACTTAAATCGGGTAATGAAGGGAAAATTATTTAAATAAATTGTTCTTGAATCGAGACTTCCTTTTTAATTATTTCTCTTGGATTGTTGATTAGGGGATAACTTTATGATGATCCGAGTTTCTAATAAATGTTGTTCTTATATGGATACTTATTTAGAATCTTGAGATGGCAATTGTTTTGGTCATTGAGTGTGTTAATTTCTGTTAATTGGGAATGCAAATAGATAATTGTTGTCATTGCTATGTTTTCTGATTTTTTTATGATGGTGATTGGCGTACCATTATAAGGAGGTTCTTGTGAGGAGAAAATTGAGGTCTCCCGTGGAATACCTAGTTGGTGGCTTTTGGTTTTATTAAGTGATTTTGTTGAATTAAAGGTTGATTTTCTTTTGCATTTCCCTATTTGAGGTGACACCATTGTTGATTTGTGGATGGGTCTTGATGAATCTTCCTTTTTGTGGCTTTTATGAGTTAATCGCATATTTGAGGGAAATTTTATCCTTGTGTTGGAATTATTGGGGAAAAACTTGTGTTGCTTCATTTTACCCTTGTTTGTGGGTTTTCATTCTTTTTGGCTTCTAGAGGCTTGAGATGATTGTCAGTTGATGTTCTCTCTTTTATGTGCCCTTGAAGTGGCAAGTGTTTTGGTATCAGGATTTTGAAAGGGTTGTACGAGAATTGTTGAGACTTTGATTTTGTACTTGTTAGCGAGATGGGAAATTCCTCGCATGCTTTTATGTTGTGATTCTTTGTTCAAATTATGATGGTACAACCCTTGGTTGTTTTTGGTTTGATGTTGTTGGGTCTCTAGGGAGAGTGGCTCCTCGTGGGGGTCGGTGCCCCGTTTAAGGGGAAGGGCATAGGATAACCCATGAGTGAGTTAGTAATCAAGTGAAAACCTAATAATTAACTTAGAGGGTTGGGTAGTAATATCATTATAAGATTAAAAAAATGGATGCCTCGTCTTCATTAGCGCTTTTGTAGGCTAATGGAAGGCTGAGAAGGCCATGGTTGGAAAGGTCGTGACCTCGTCTCCACGAGAGGTCTACGGCTCCGCATGAGTCACCCTATGGACCGAAGCCTCCAGTTGGGAGGAAGGGCACATGACAGCCATAGATGGGACAAGTGCCTCCAGTTGGGAAGAAGAGCACAGGACAGCCCATGTAGGACTATGTGATGACACTCTCCCCTAGTTGCCTGTGTTTTTTACTTTATTGTGTTCCTCTGGAAGTAGGTTATGGGAGTTGGTTTAGATTGTTGATATAGGGATTTATCTTGATTTATGGAGTATTGCCTTGATGCATCTTTGGTGTACTTTGTGGTCTTGTATGATCTCATTGATATTTGACTTATGACCTTGTACTCTTTTGATACTATGATATGATGTTATTGTATTGTTTAATTGCAATTTGGAATTGTATTATGTTTATTAATTCAGTTTGATTTGGATGTGTTTCATGATCATCCTTTGGTTACTTGTTTATTGGTCATTGCTTTGATTTATGTGATGGGATTTATGACTTTAAGTTATTATGTTGACTCTTGGATGTTGTTGATTATGTCATTGTAATCCTTGAGTTTTATGATACTTTTGTATGCTGTTGAGTCTTGTGGTTCCCTGTTTGGATGTTCTTGGTTGAGGTCTCTTTCTTGTCAGCCCCTTAGCATGGGGGGTGGGTCTTCGGACTCACATGGTCGGGTGGAACGTGCTAAGCACCCCATTGGGTCCCCAGTCGAGGATCGAGAGGTGCGGATTGGTGCTGTTGCAGCGACTCCAAAGTTGTATTTGTCTTGGAGCCAGTTATGATACTTTGCATTCATCTGTTTATTTGTATCTTGTTATCTTGTGTATGTTATGTTTATTTAAAAAATAAAAATTGTGTAGTAATTATTGTTTAATTGTCCTTTGGGGTTCGCACGACAGGGTTTTACAACATGGTATCAGAGCATAGGTTCATACACTGGGCACTATGTGTGCTCACTATGTAACCTTGTGCTTAGACCCGTGAGTCTTGAGTTTCACTTTTCTTTTGTTATTGTTGTGAGCCCGAGTTTCTTCTATTAACCGATGTCGGGTCGATGGTGTAGGAAACTGATGGGAAAGGATAGGACCCTCGGTGTAGTGCGCAATGCACCGATATCCTTCCTGTCAGGGATGCTCTATGGACCCTTGAGTTTTAGTGTGATGAGTTTCTTAGTGATGTGTTTTATGTGTGTGAATATGTCAAGTGTGCATGGAATCTACGATTTTGTTGTCCTTGAGTGATGAATTATGTTTTCTTGAATCTGTGAAGGTGTAAAATTTTACCCTTTTTATTGAAATTGATGTGAGATTTTGTGTTGGATAATGGTTAAAGTGGAGTTCTTTGTGTGAAAATTATGAGTTTTAACGAAGATGTGAGGTTCTGTGGAGAATTATTCTATGATTTTTAGCAGAATATAGTATCTTGAGGTTAAGATGCAACTTGAATTATTGGTACTAATGTGCAATGTTCTATGGTAGCTTTTGATTTACATGAAGTTGGCATCAGAAACGTAGTGATGAAGGTAATGCAATGGTAATATGTAGGTATAGATACTTATAATTTCAAGTAGTAATTCATTTTGTTATAGTAGATGAATTAGGTTTATGGTTAGCATCCTTATGTGAATATTGCTTAACTAATAAGAAGCAAACTGTTTACAAGTTACTAGAATTGTTTTGACTATTATGTGTGGTTTAGTGGGAGGGACAGTGTGGTATCACTTGCTCGTGAGTGCCCTACTATGCTAGAAGTTCCTCTCACGATGTACTTGTGATATATATGTATTGTGCACAACGTTTGTTTGCATGCAGGATTGCAGGAACTAAGTCTCGATTCCACCTGCATTGTCAGGACATGGTGAGCATTATATACACCCAATGGGTTTCATGTTGAACATAGGAGCTGACAAGAAAGTTTCCCCAACCTAGTTCGTCATCTGTCCTAGTGTTTGACAAATGGGTCTAGTTGCAACCCCATCACCACTTTTTTTTTGGTATCATTTCATTTCTTTGAATTTTGTTTAATTTTCTTGCTCAATTCATATCGCATGATTATTGATATTGTTGCTAGTTGTTGTGCTACCATATTTATGGTTGAGATCGATTTCCAGGAGTAAGTCAAAACCTAGGGGGGCAGGATGTAGTGCCCCTCCATTTCGGTTGTTCTTGGCATTCTAGTAGGTATTTTTGTTGGGTGGTCATGTTGTCTTCATTGTTTAAAAATTGGTTTTAAGTGTGGATGGTCAATTGGTAAGGTCATGGTGATTTTGTGATTTTATTATTTAATTTGATTTTGAGGTATGTGATAACACTAATCTTATGATTGGATTTGATTTAGTCAAATTAATTTAATTATATGATCACTTGATTTATTTGGAATTAAATAAAGATTTAGATCTAATAATAAGTGATAAGTGTGTCATCATTGAAAGTTAATTATTTAAAGATGAAAATGATATAATGGTAAGTGAACAAATTAAATGGAGATAAGATAGTTATTTCAATCAAGAGATTTAAAATAAATTAAATTACAAAATGTAAAGTATGAAGTTTATTATTTAATAATTAAAATTAAGTTATTTTATAAGTAGTATGGTTTATAGGGTAATTAATAATGATTGATAAATTATTAATTATGTGAGGATAAATATATAAATAAGATAAAGCAATGTGATTGTGATCTTGAAGATAAGATTTGGATTGATAAAAGTCAAGTAAAAATAAAATAAAAATGGAAAGCATTCTAAAAATTAAACAAATATGAAGATATTATTCGGAGTTGATTTGTTAAAAGCGAGAAAAGTTGGAAGAAAATAGAAAAAGACGAGAAAAGATTAAAAATAAAATATAAATAAAAAAAAATAAATAAACAAATAGGTAAATAAAAGTATGGACATGCGTGCAATGGGAACGAAGGTCAAAAAGGAAAAACAAGATAAACTTAGTAGAGATTTTTGAGTTTAAATTAGAAGTTTTCTTTTGTGAAAAAAAAAAAAAAAAAAGATTGCTGTTACTGCCTTTCCGGATGGGAAAGATATAGGGAACGGGGCAGGATCCAGAGGTTTTTTTTAGTTTTTTGGGGGAATTACATGGACTGCAGAAAAGGTTGATGGGATTTCGTAAACAGAATGAATGGAGCAGGCTCTGAACATCAGTCAAGGTTCTTCCTTAACAAGTGCAATGGTTAGTCTCATCTTACTCCCCTTCTCTCACTTCGCCCATTTCTCCTTAGATTGTATTCACTCATGCTTTATCCTTTTATCATCAAAGGTATTCATGATTTTGATTAGCATATGATACTTTCTGATGGTAATGCATGGTTATTCTGATCTATGCTTAGTAAATGATTGAGAGTGGATCTTGGCACCTCACCGGTAGTCACCAAGACTTGAAATTTTTCACAAACCCTTGCAGATTTCTTAGGTGCTCCTTCGCTAAATATGAATCTCTACCTTGGCTCGGAACCTCTTGTTGGTCGATGTTTCTCTTAATGATTTCTATTTTTTTTACCTTGCCAGATCGATGTGTTTTTGAATTAATGTGTTTTGAGTTACTCCATCAAACAATTCTCTTTCTTTGTCTTCGTCTCCACACTTTGTATACAAGTCTAGGCTGGCGTGTTTGGTTGCAGATTTAGATTTAGCTTTAGCTTGCATGATTTTTAAGCTTTTACAACAAAATATTGTATCCCTTCTTCACAACCATTGCAAGCCAAAAGATGACCCTAGAGGTGTTCTTAACAACAATTTAAATGTTTTATCTATGTTTTCGCCAATGCATAAGTGTCTTTTAGGGTCATTAATTACATTGTTTTGTTGCGCCCATTTTGGTATGGGTATTGAAAATGAGGAAATAAATCATGGTACTTGGGCTAGCAATTGCCCTAAGATGTCTTCACAATAGTTTTTAGAACAGATATATAATCAATTAGATGCATATCACACATTCTTTGCAATTTATGAGATGTCATCCCCTTTGAGGGCATTCTGTCAAACAATCCACGTGTCATGTCTCAGCCGCACACTTGAACAGAATAGGAAGTTTAAAGGTTTAAACAATCTCCCTGGTTTCATTGTCAAACTATCTCAGCCGCGCACTTGAACATAATACGAAATTTCAAAGAATTAAATAACCTGCTTGATTCTACTGACATTCTGTCACAGTTCCAGCACTTGAAAATAAAATAATGTCAATCACTAAAATGATAGAGAGCTTTCCGCTGTTTGTGGGAAGGTTAATTTCCAATCTTCAATCTTGAGCGCATCTCTGGAAACTCGCCTCTAAATAGAAATGTGTCTAGTTCAAAACAGAAAAATTTGTTCATTATTTCTCCTGCTCTTAAGTCACGTATTTGCACCTAACCTTTCTCTTTCCCTTCAGTCTTGCGATAACATTTGAGATTTGATAATAATGCAAGTAGATGGCGATATTTCCAAATTCCAATATTCACTTTCTTATATACTTGTCAACCTGTCAAAGCTGAACTTTCTCCGGAGTCACCACTTATCTCTCTCTCTCTGTTTTCATTTTGTATATATGCTTGACACTGTAAACATTACATTTTGTATTCAATGAAGATTATGCATTTGTAATTCTCGCTGCTTGGATGTTTATCCTACATACCATTTGTGTGTCCACCCCCTTCATGGAATTGAATATCAACCTTCAATCTTGAATGAATTTTATGGTCCTTCCACCCTCGCAAGTCTTCTGATATTCTCTGCACCTCATGAGGTGCGATCTCATTCAACTTAGTGAGGGCCTTTATCAACCCATTGATGTAAATCGCTGAGGTCTGTAATTCCTTGCCTCCTCAAATTTGGAGAACATCTTCTCACCATTCTTAGTTTTCCAGGTAACCTGTTCGGTGTTCCCTCTAGAAGATATTTGACTGAATGTAGAAGTGAATAGTATATTTTTAACTTGTGTAGTGATAAATGAATTAATTGATGTCAGATTAGAAAGGACTATTTAGTTTGAATTTATCTGAATACTTGTTCACATGAAGATGTTCATTGAGACTTAAGTTGTACAAGTGCATATTTATATTTATATTTTGTTAGTTTGATATATATATATATATATATATATATATATATGTTATCTAGAGAGAGAATAGTCTAGTTAATAAATGGTTATCATAGAAAGTATTTCTTATAATTAGTAGTGTTGTTAGGATAAATTGACTTATTAGTAAAATAATTTTTCAGAGGGAATTGACTTAATTATATATTTAGATTATTAGAAGCTTTGATTAAATGAATGAACTTCTTGCAGTAATTATAGAAAGTTATTTATGTCCAAAGTAAATGAACTCTTTTGTCTGAGAGTATTAATTGAGTTTGAGAACTATGAAACTGAGTTACTTAAATCGGGTAATGAAGGGAAAATTATTTAAATAAATTGTTCTTGAATTGAGACTTCC
Source organism: Sequoia sempervirens (assembly GCA_007258455.2). Taxonomy (NCBI): domain Eukaryota; kingdom Viridiplantae; phylum Streptophyta; class Pinopsida; order Cupressales; family Cupressaceae; genus Sequoia; species Sequoia sempervirens. The sequence goes on from VDFB02281492.1 coordinate 835,581,590, forward strand.
TTTTTAATTATTTCTCTTGGATTGTTGATTAGGGGATAACTTTATGACGATCCGAGTTTCTAATAAATGTTGTTCTTATATGGATACTTATTTAGAATCTTGAGATGGTAATTGTTTTGGTCATTGAGTGGGTTGGTTTCTGTTAATTGGGAATGCGAATAGATAATTGTTGTCATTGCTATGTTTTCTGTTTTTTTTATGATGGTGATTTGCGTACCATTATAAGGGGGTTCTTGTGAGGAGAAAATTGAGGTCTCCCGTGGAATACCTAGGTGGTGGATTTTTGTTTTATTAAGTGATTTTGTTGAATTAAAGGTTGATTTTTTTTTGCATTTCCCTATTTGAGGTGACACCATTGTTGATTTGTGGATGGGTCTTGATGAATCTTCCTTTTTGTGGCTTTTATGAGTTAATCTCATATTTGAGGGAAATTTTATCCTTGTGTTGGAATTATTGGGGAAAAACTTGTGTTGCTTCATTTTACCCTTGTTTGTGGGTTTTCATTCTTTTTGGCTTCCAGAGGCTTGAGATGATTGTCAGTTGATGTTCTCTCTTTTATGTGCCCTTGAAGTGGCAAGTGTTTTGGTATCAAGATTTTGAAAGGGTTGTACGAGAATTATTGAGACTCTGATTTTGTACTTGTTAGCGAGATGGGTAATGCCTCGCATGCTTTTATGTTGTGATTATTTGTTCAAATTATGATGGTACAACCCTTGGTTTTTTTTGGTTTGATGTTGTTGGGTCTCTAGGGAGAGTGGCTCCGTGTGGGGGCCAGTGCCCCGTTTAAGGGAAAGGGCACAGGACAACCCACGAGTGAGTTAGTAATCAAGTGAAAACCTAATAATTAACTTAGAGGGTTGGGTATTAATATCATTATAAGATTAAAAAAATGGATGCCTCGTCTTCATTAGCGCTTTTGTAGGCAAATGGAAGGCTGAGAAGGCCGTGGTTGGCAAGGTTGTAACCTCGTCTCCAGGAGAGGTCTACGGCTCCGCATGAATCACCCTATGGACCGGCGCCTTCAGTTGGGAGGAAGGGCATAGGAAAGCCATAGATGGGACCGACGCCTCTAGTTGGGAGGAAGAGCACAGGACAACCCATGTAGGACTATGTGATGACACTCTCCCCTAGTTGCCTGTGTGTTTTACTTTATTGTGTTCCTCTGGAAGTAGGTTATGGGAGTTGGTTTAGATTGTTGATATAGGGATTTATCTTGATTTATGGAGTATTGCCTTGATGCATCTTTGGTGTACTTTGTGGTCTTGTATGATCTCATTGATATTTGACTTATGACGTTGTACTCTTTTGATACTGTGATATGATGTTATTGTATTGTTTAATTGCAATTTGGAATTGTATTATGTTTATTAATTCAGTTTGATTTGGAAGTGTTTCATGATCATCCTTTGGTTACTTGTGTATTGGTCATTGCTTTGATTTATGTGATGGGATTTATGACTTTAAGTTATTATGTTGACTCTTGGATGTTGTTGATTATGTCATTGTAATCCTTGAGTTTTATGATACTTTTGTATGCTATTGAGTCTTGTGGTTCCCTGTTTGGATGTTCTTGGTTGAGGTCTCTTTCTTGTCAGCCCCTTAGCACAGGGGGTGGGTCTTCAGACTCACATGGTCGGGTGGAACGTGCTAAGCACCCCATTGGGTCCCCAGTCAAGGATCGAGAGGTGCGGATTGGTGTTGTTGCTGCGACTCCAGAGTTGTATTTTTCTTGGAGCCAGTTATGATACTTTGCATTCATCTATTTATTTGTATCATGTTATCTTGTGTATGGTTTCCATTTATGTTTGGAAACACTTTTGTATCATTGTACCTCTAGAACATTGTATTGTAATGTAATGCTAAACTCATTGTGGATATAGGCCATGGGAGTTATTATCCAATGTGTTAAGTTAATCATGCACATGTTGTATTTATGTACACGGATGGTTTATTATCAATGAATATTCATGCATGTGTTACATTTGTTAATGTTTACTTTGTTATGGATTATATCTTTGGATTTTATTCTTTATTGTCATTGTGTGGATCTAAGTCTCGTAATGACTCCTTGTGTACCCCAAGGGATGTATGTGTTAGTGAATCTACTTAAATGAAATTCATGTCATGATTTAATGTGTATCACATGTATGTTATGTTTATTTAAAAAAATAAAAATTGTGCAGTAATTATTGTTTAATTGTCCTTTGGGGTTCGCACGATGGGGTTTTACAGTGAAAGTTGCAAGACCATTCAGGCAACCTTTGGTGTGTTTCTTTTGATTAAGCTACTACTAGTTTGTTGTAGATGTGAGCAAAAGACCTCTATGCATTGTAGGAAAAATATGACTCTACAACAAATCCTATTGTTATTAAAGGCCTTGTTTGTAAAGCATATATCTTTACTACTTTGATTAGAACAAAAATGTATAATTAAGAGGAACGCCTAAAAACATCAACTTCCAAAGCAATGAAAGTTGATTTTGAAGTAGAGTGTAAACTATTGCTTGCAAACATAATGAAGATATCTACTCTTCCTCCAAAAAAAAGGCTCCACTAGCGAGCCTACACTTTGACTTCTCTTTTGCATTTCTGATCATTTCTCATAGCTTTGAATTTTAAATGCTGACTATAGCATGCTGAGACTTTTGTTTAAGAAATATGGACATTATTTATACCTATGTTTGCATCTACATATTTGCACATTTATTGACCTACCATCTTTTTTATTATAGCATGGTGCATCAATTTTGTTGTCATTCTTGGTTTTGAATATTTCAAATTAGTTGGATGGTTATATGATATGTTTACACATATTACAATTTGAAAGACAACTAAACAATTTATTTCCACATATGTTTGAAATATGTTCTATACGTGTAATACTTGACAATATATTTTAATATATATTAAATATTTTGTATATGGCTAATCATTAAGATTAAACTTCTTTATGTCACATTTAAAATTTGCATGAATGATATAAGTTTTTTCATTATGCTAAAATCAGGAGTGATAAATTATTTATTGCATCAGTTTAAGGAAATTGTATTTGATTTAAAGTTTCTTTGAATGCTAATCACTCTTGGTTCTTGGTTGCCATTCACATACAAATTTAATGAAAAGAAAATATATATGTGCTTTGAGGTCTAATGAATATCAAAAGTAGGACAAAGATAAACTTATCTCATACCTGGACCAATCTATATAATAGTTCACTTCCCAATTGAATATTCAAGCTATTATAAAGAAATTTACTATTTGAGAAAGGAAAGTGTGAAAAACATATTAAAAAGACATTTACTATATAAAAATTGCCCTCACAATTGTAAATTTATCATTTCCTTGCAAAGCTTATTCACCAATGATGAACATTTAGGGAGATCATTTCTTTAAGAGGTAAGGTCCAGGCTGTGAGTAAAAGCCGTCAAGAAGTGTTCTCTATTTGTCTATAATATTTAGTGCCCGGTACATGAAGAATAGAAGAGGTGAAAAGATTAGTGACCCTAACCATATTTTTTTAGAGAAACAAAGAACATTTAACTAGAACTGGTCATATGGTAATAACTATAATGCCAATGCTACATAGAGATAACTAGAAGTGATAAATAAAGGGAAAAAAGCATGTTTGTAGGTATATGTATATGTATATATATGTATATGTATATTTATATGTATATGTATATTTATATGTATATGTATATTTATATGTATATGTACATGTATGTCTATGTATATATATGTGTATGTGTATGTATATGTATATGTATATGTATGTATATGTATATGTATATGTATATGTATATGTATATGTATATCTATATGTATAATGTTGATGTATAGAATTCTTTGTTTGTATTCCTTTCAAACATACATAGTCTTCTGTCTATTCCATTTCTTCCTTTGGTTGCATTTCTCAATGGGTGCAGAATGGTCAAAACCTCCCATGCACTTCCATTGGTTCACCGATTAGATGTTCAACAAGTGTTGTGTTCTGCAATATTCACTACGTCATAGACGTATTGTTGTTGTAAGTTGTTTTTCCTCTACCTTTTTGGCCGTTTCATACACACCTAACCATAGATATATATTGTGATAGTTTTTTTTTCTAAATTTATAATTTACTAGCTTATGGGTTTAACCCTTCTCTTATTTCAGGGCTAGAGATCCTTCACTGCAAAGCAATGTTGTACACTTTCCCCTTTTCTTTCTACATGGTTACATACATTCCAAAACATACAAAAATCAGGTATGTCTATACAATTATTCCTATACATTGTATGATTTGAAATGAAACCTTTGTTGTTTCTTTGTTCTCTTCCTTTAAACAATTTTTTTTGTATTTCATCTGTGGAATTTCATTTTCTACAATTCTTTATAAGGCATTCTCTTTTCCCAAAAAGTTATTAGAGCCAAAAGAGCTCTAAGAAAATGAATATATGTATTGGAACATAGATTTTTTTTAGCAAGTTCACTATTCTCTGATATATAATGAAACACCATCACATTTGTGGTCAATGTTTCATGCTTTACTTGGCTCACACATTTCTAGGGGCTAATGAGGCTTCATGACGAGGAAGCAAACCCAAGACACAGAATAATACTCTCCAAATAGAGAATAATATTTTATTCAAAAATATTGAACTCTTACATGTAGAGGATCTCAAATCCTTGAGCTCTGTGATACATGTAAATTACAGACTTATAGAAAATTACCCAGATCCCCTTTTGCAGCATGCGAACTTCTTTTCCCAAAAAGTTACTCCAAAAATCAGAAACTAGCCCATAAATAGCCCCTTTTTGGCTTGGAGCCAAAAACAACATTCGAGTTATGAGTTTTGGTAGTTTGGAGCCAAAATTACAATTTGAAATTCTAATTTAAATTCACATTTGAAAATTAGTACATTTCTAAAATATGCACCAACTTCCGGAAGCCATAACTTTTAATCTGACAGTTGGATCTTCAATGATAATACCTTTTCAGAAAGCTCTTGAAAAGACAATTATCTACAAAGTAGACCCTTTGGCATCCACTTTGGCGTTTCTGCAAATTTTTAGGTCCATCTGGGACCATTTAGTGCCTCAAACTGAGCTCAGAAGGTTTTTCAAGGCAAAAAGTAGAAACTGGAACTTGAATAACTTTCAGACCGTGAATGATCTTGACCTGATTCTTTTTCCAAAGTGTTTATTTTTCCATCCAGAACCTTCCCATAAATTTTTGTCTTCTCACGCCTTAAAATTGACACCTACTAAAAATAGCAATTGAGCATAAAAAGAAGAAAAGTAATTATGAAAGTTGGAAACTCTTATTCAACGAAAAGGGTATCTAGAAATGAAAAAAACATCTACAAAAAGAAAACAACAAGAACATAAATGGAAAACATATTTTTGGGTGATGTAAGATTGCCCTCACACCACTGGATGCTCCTGCATCAAACACCCAGGGTAATTTGAGAAGTGACCCCGTCACGTCTCATATGGTTGAGGCAAACCTAAACGGTCAACCTCTACCTTAGACAACTAGGATGAATCTTCGACAGGCAATATGAATATTCTTCATATTGCCTATTTCTAGTACTCCCTCCCACACGGCTATCCAAGATTTCTTCAATCTACTCCTCTAAAGTAGGTGTTGGAATGCCACATTGTTCTATTATTGGTACTTCCTCTATGCCACCTTCATGATACTCTGTCAAATCTGAAATATTAAACATAGGGGAAATATTGATTCCATCTAGCAACTCTACCTCATATGCATTCCTTGATTCATGCCTCTTTACAATTTTATAGGAACCAAAATTCTTCACCTTCAGTTTGTTATAGGTTCCCACTGGAAACCTTTCTTTCCTCAAGTGGACCATTACTTCATCACCAATCTGAAACTCCTTATACCTCCTCTTTTGATCTTCCTTAGCCTTATACTGCATATTCATCTTGTTGATATGTTCTCTGACATTCTCATGTATATTCTTGATGTGCTCTTCAAAGTCTTTCGGCTTCAGCACTAGTCTTCTTCTCTTGGTCCATCTTCCTCAATTTGGGAGTGGTCCTAAGACTACCTCCATACACAATCTAGAATGGTGATCTACTAGTGCTTCTATTGACAAAATTTTTGTAAGAAAATTATGACTGGGGTAAGATCAAGTCCCATCCCTTGGGTTTATCTCCTACCAAGCATCTCAGTAGGTTACCCAGACTTCTATTCACAACCTTAGTCTACCCATCAGTTTGTGGATGGTGTGCAGAATTGAACTTCAACTCTATCTTCAACTTTTTCCACATGGTCCTCCAAAAGTATCCCACAAACTTGGTATCACGATCTGAGACTATACTCTTTGGCATACCATGTAGTCTCACCACTTCTTTGAAGAACAAGTCAGCAATGTGGACTGCATCATGGGTCTTCTGGCATGGGATGAAATGTGCCATCTTCGAAAACCTGTCAACTACCACAAATATTGAATCATTCCCTCTCTGTGTCCTTGGAAAACCAAAAACAAAGTCCATACTTATATCCTCCCATGGCCTCTCTAGTACAGGTAAGGGGTGATACAACCTAATATTTTGGCTCACTCCTTTAGCCATCTGACATACCCTGCAACTCTGTACAAACTTCTTCACATCTTGTGATAACTGAGGCCAATAATAATGCTCACTAATAATGGCAATGGTCTTATCCCAACCAAAATGTCCTGCCATTCCTCCACTGTGCTTCTCCTTTACAAGGTTCTCCCTCATGGAACTCCTTGGAATACACAATTGACTTTCGTTAAACAACATGCTATCCTAGATTATGAAATCCAACCACTTCGTCCTGTCAACTGTAATAGGCTCCTTGCAAGCTTTCCAAGCTTCTATTTGCATCTCTGTCAACAATGTTTGCCTCCTACTTAAGGCATCTGCAACCCTATTCGACTTGCCACTCCTATGCTTTAAAACAAAGGTATAAGTCTACAAAAATCCTACCCATTTCATATGCCTCTAATTTAATTTTTCCTAACTACTCAGATACTATAATGCTTGATGATCAGTTATCAAAAAAAATTCCTTTGGCAACAAATAATGTCTCCATTTCTTTAATGCTTGAACTATTGCATAAAATTCATGATCATATACAGAGTACTTTCTCTTTTCATCATTTAACTTTTCACTAAAATAGGCAATGGGCTTACCTTCTTGGCTCATCACTCCTCTAATGGCACAACCACTGGCATCACAATCCACCTGAAACACCTTATTGAAATCTGGAAGGGCTAAAACTGGTTGCTTTGTCACCTTGTGCTTCAATAGGTCAAAACTCTTCGTTGCTCTAGTGCTCCACTTGAACTCTTTTATATCCCCTCTCATTGTTTCAATCAGGGGTGCACAAATACTAGTGAAGTTTCTAATGAACTTTCTGTAAAAATTGGCCCGATGGCCGGAAGGGAATATACTGGAGTAGCGATTCTTGGGGGTGACCCATTTGCATTCGCCTTCCCTACACCTCTGGAATTAAAAAATGTTTAAACCTTCTATCCCGAGGAGACAAACAAACAAAGTACACTAACTCCTTCACAAAACTACACTTCGCTAGGATTAATCAACATTTCCATAACTCTTAAACTCTCAAAACCTAGAGATAGCCATTAAGTATACTCATCCAGGTTTCTTTAGCACAGAAAATCAAAATATCATCTAAATACACAATGACAAAACTTCCTAGAAACTCTTTTAGTACCTCATTCATGAGCCGAATGAATGTGCTCGGTGCATTGGTTAGCCCAAAAGGCATGAATAACCACTCGTACAGGCCCTCCTTGGTCTTGAAGGTAGTCTTCCATTCATCACCCTCTCAAATCCGGATCTAGTGATATTCGCTGTTCAGATCAATCTTCGTGAAGTACTATGCTCCACTCAAATAGTCCATCAGGTCATCCATCCTTTGCAAGGGAAATATGTACTTGATTGTTATCTTATTTATGGCTCGAGAGTCTCTACACATCCTCCACTCCCCATCCTTCTTTGGTTCTAGTACTGCAAGTATTGCACATGGGCTCAGACTCTCTCGAATCAAACCCTTTCTCAACAAATCCTGAACTTGTTTGTTCAACTCCTCATTTTTTGCAGGAGTCATTCTATGAGCTACCTTATTTGGTAGAATGGCTCTAGGGATCAAGTCAATCTGATGACTGATGTTCCTCATTGGTGGTAAACCCTCAGGTACATTATAAGAAATGATCTCTTGAAACTCATCCAATAGTCCCAAAACTTCTACTGGAACCTTCTCACTATCTTCTTTTTCCATTCTAGGAATCAAAGCATAACACATACGCTCATGCTTCATGCCTTGTAAAAATTTCTTTCCATCAACAAAACAAATTCTAGCACTACTGCATAGCTTTTCTTTGTCCTTCTTTAGGGGTTTCAACTTATGACAGACTCCATCCTTCATCAGGGAATAAGTGTTTGCATGGCCATCATGTACAGCTCGCCTATCAAACTGCCACGGCCTCCCCAACAACATGTGATATGCATCCATGGGGATGATATCATAGAGTGCCTCATCATGATAGCTTTCGAACTTTGTGGTCTTTTTGCAACCAGGCAATCCGATATGGGTGTGGATGCCTTTCCCTTTTCATCTTCAACTTTGTAACCATCTCTTCTAACACAAAATTATCATTGCTCCCACTATCAATAATAACTTCACAACATTTGTCTTCACATTTGCAGCTTGTGTGGAATAGATTCTTCCTCTGTTTTGGCTCCTTCTCTTCAGTCTCAAGGGCTCTTCTAACCACTAGGTCTTCTCCCCTTTCAACATCATCTGAATGCTCAGACTGCGCCTCCTCATCTGCATGTGCAACCCTTCCACGACCTTTTGGCCTTCTGTCTATCCTTCTTTGGTGTTGTGGACATTCATAGGCTTGATGCCCTTCTTCACCACAATGGAAACAAGTTCCTCTGAAACCACCTCTTCCAGGCCCTGGCCCAGATCTTCCTTGTCCTCTACCTCTATGATCACCACTGTTTTGATCACGAGGGTGGTAGAAGTTATAATTCCTTTGGCTTTGACTGGTACCCACATTTTCATTTTTCCTTTCATCCTCATTTTGGCTCCCAAAATATCTTCCACTACCCCTTCCACTTTGACCTCCTCGGCCTTTTTGCTTGCTGTCAAATCTTTTGTTCAGCTTCTCCTCAACTTTCAGAGAAAATTGGTATGCATCCTCAATGGTGGTCATTCTGACCAGGCTTAGCTCCTCTTGAGTGCTTGGTTGTAACCCATTAAGATAATGGGCTACCTTCTCCTTGTTGGCCTTTGCATGGCCTGTTCTAATGATCATTTTGTGAAAATCTTCTATGTATTCTTTCACAGATCTACTTCCTTGTTTCAACCCTTGCAATTTCTTAAATAGATCTAACTCGTAGTCTATTGGTATGAACTGCTTCTTCAGTTTCTCCACCATGTGATCCCAATTGCTGATCTTTCCTTTTCCTCTTTGATTTCTCTCCAATTGGACCTCTTTCCACCAAATATTCGCATGGCCCTTCAAGTTCATTTTTGCGAACTTAACCCGATCTAGGTCCTCTACTTCTTCATACTCAAAATACTCTTCTAGCTCGTTGATCCAGTTGATCAACTCTTCCGGGTTCAGACTTCTGGAATAACTGGGGACTTCTCTTCTGGGTCTTTTTCTGATCTTTGAAATGGCCCTAATCAGCTACATTTGATCTCGATCAATAGCTTCTTCTTCCTCTTCTACATCTGTATCATCCACCTCTTCTTCATCCTCGCTTTCTCCACTCCTTCCCAAGTCTAACCCTCTTCTCATTTGTTCCTGCAATGCATCAATTTGTCTCTAGAGGGCTTTGAAACCCTCAGCTGCAAATCAATCTCTTCCAGCAGCATTTCTGCCATCTCTACCACCACCATGCCTACTAGGAATAACTCTTGTAGGCATCTTGAAGATCTTGAACCCACAACCATGGTCTTGGTGTAAAATGCCTCACGATCGGCGATCTGTTCACACGCTCAAGAAAACCCACTCTGATACCACCTGATGAGGAAACAAACCCGAGACATAGAATAACACTCTCCAAATAGAGAATAATATTTTATTCAAAAATATGGAACTCTTACATGCAAAGGATGTCAAATCCTTGAGCTCTGTGATACATGCAAATTACAGACTTACAGAAAATTACCCAGATCCCCTTTTGCAGCATGCAAACTTCTTTTCCCAAAAAGTTACTCCAAAAATTAGAAGCTAGCCCATAAATAGCCCCTTTTTGGCTTGGAGCCAAAAAAAAAATTCGAGTTATGAGTTTTAGTGGTTTGGAGCTAAAATTACAATTTGAAATTCTAATTTAAATTCACATTCAAAAATTAGTACATTTCTAAAATATGCACCAACTTCCAGAAGCCATAACTTTTAATCTGATTGTTGGATCTTCAATGATAATACCTTTTCGGAAAGCTCTTGAAATTTTTTTTTCTAAAAAGCAGACCCTTCAGTGTCCACTTTGGCGTTTTCGCAAATTTTCAAGCCCATCCGGGACCGTTTAGTGCCTCAAACTGAACTCAGAAGGTTTTTCAGGGCAAAAAACATAAACTGGAACTTGAATAACTTTCAAACTGTGAATGATCTTGACCTAATTCTTTCACCAAAGTGTTCATTTTTCCATCCAGAACCTTTGCATTAATTTTTTTCTTCTCACGCCTTAAAATTGACACCTACTAAAAATAGCAGTTGAGCAAAAAAAGTAGTAAAGTAATTTTGAAAGTTGGAAACTCTTATTCGACGAAAAGGGTATCGAGAAATGCAAAAACATCTACAAAAAGAAAAAAATAGGAACATAAATGGAAAACATATTTTTGGGTGATGCAAGATTGCCCTCACACCACTGGATGCTCCTGCATCACTTCATGACACCAATATTGTGAGAAAGTGAGGAACCATGTAATTTGCACTTCTCACACATATATTCAATTGTAATACATGAATTGTATGAAAAGCATCACAATGACACTTATTTGTTACTAAATATTATAAACAAGAATTTAGTTCCTCTATATTGAGTCAACTAGTGCACCATTACCAACCCATGTAATTACCAAGGTCCTTGTCACCTCAAAAAAAAAACTGCACAAGCTCCCATCAGTTGCGGCATTCCTGGTGTTGGAAAATCCAATTCACCCACACCACAATGGCTCTTTTGATAGTACTACTTAATGAAAGTGTGCTTTCTCGCATGGTAATGTTCAATATAACATTTACTTCCCCCTCCAACCCCATACACTAACAAGAAGATGCATTCGTCCTCATGGCAAAAAACACTTTCCATTCACCTTCCCTATTACAATGGCACCATTCTCCACTGCCGCCAACCCATGTACCTACGAGCACCCATGTCAGTGCAGTGGAAAAAAATGGTGCCATCTCCACTGGAAAATTTGTAGCTGCATTCTTGGCTATGAAACCCATATTGCCTTAATCATAAATTCAAGCTACATTGCCTAGGAGTAGATTTAGTACTCAAATAGAGAATTTGTAAAAGAGCTATTCCATAATGTTTGCAGTAGGTACATTGAAAAAGAACAGTCCATAGACTACTCTCCACAGTACATTTTTTCCACGTTCCCACAATTTCCTTCTCATCTTCCCAGGGACAAATATTTTTTAGGAGAAAGAAACAAGATTTAACTATGATTTCTTCATCCATATAGAAGCATAGTGCGAGCCACCTATGCAAAATTGATTTTACGAAATACCCATGTGAAATCACATACAGATTTTACACCACCACACTTTTGAAGCCCTCCAATTTGCTAAAAAATAGATTCATATGCAACGATTCTAACAATAGTCTACTACCAAACCAACACCATGATGGCCCTTTCAGTAGGATAACTTCATCAAAGTATACTTTCCCATATTGGAACATTGAATATAAAGTATATTGTCGTACACGCCATCATTCAATATTGCATTTACTTCATTCACCGCCATCGTGCAATGACAAGAAACATTGGGCCTCGCGCGAACAAATGCTTGCCATTCACATTTCTCGTATCTAGTGCACCATTCTCAATTGCCACCAGCCCATGTAATTATCAACACCCAAATCACCACACAAAAATAATGGTGGCCTCATTGATGTTTGACAGATCCCCATTTCTAGCAAATCCAATTCACAGTTGTGCTGACGAAAATCCTAGCAGAAACTTCAAACAAAAACCCCCAACCCATGTAATTTCTAAGCTCCACCCTCATGCTAAAAAACACTTGCCACATAGCTTCTACCTATCCATTTAGCCCATATTTACATATAGAGTAGTGAAATTGTAATAGAAATGTATAAACATAAAAAAATGCATGTATCCTTCCAACTTCCCATATAAATTATTCAAACCCAGTTCCCCAAGGAAGTGCCTATTTTTTTGTGTTATGCAACAATTATATGATGCAATGATTTGTGCAAAATGCATATAGCACCATGGGATTAATTAGAAATTTAAGCTGCATTGTTTGGTGTTCAATATGATGAACAAAAGATTTATAGAAAATACCCATGTAAAACAACTTACATAGTTCACAACACAGTAGTTTCAAAACTCTCAGATCTGTTATAGAACGAAGTCAAGGATGACTATTATTACAATAGCCTCATATGCAAGGAATACTACAATGGCTCTTTCAACAATGCAACTTAACCAATTCATTTTCTTTCCTTACAAAGAAAAAGAACAACGACAAATAACAATTTGTTATAGGAAGCTCTGAACAGATGATAGAAAAAGAGTATAATGCAACATATTGATAGAAACCAAGCAGTCTATGTAACAGTCACAAGATGTATTAAGATGATACTTAATATTTAGGTGTATGTCACTCTCCAGTGTTTCCATGTTAGTTCTTTTACAATTCTCTTATTTCTCTATATTATCTAATGGTAAATAGTGGAGCCCAACTTTACAATATATGCATGTATATATATATATGCATATATATATGTATCTATATATGTACATGTATATATATGCATGTGTATAGATGTACATATGTATATATATGTATTGTAGTGTAATCTCATAGCAGAAGGTAAATGCAATATTCAATGTTACAGTGTGGGGAAGTGTACTACAAAATATGCAAGAAAATATATTGATTCAATTACATAGCCAGAAGATCCATTCTGGCATTATCAATATGTTACACATACTACACAAGTAAATGCTCTATTCTTATCAACATGTCAATACTATATGACTCAATGCTATAAATGTATAGTCATTTTTATAGAGCATAGACAACACTTATACATGCTAAATTAAACTCTACTTATAATCCTAATCTAAATAATTACACATAAACATAATATACAAAGTTGGTAAGATATACATATGTATGTATATCTTTGTCTACATATTTGCGTATATCTATATATATATATATCTGCCTATATAGGTATTTTTATATATCAATCAAGGAATTGAGTACATATATATATATATGTACATATGTATATGTCTATCTTCTAAGACACTCAATATAATTTTCTTCTTTGTGTGTGATATTTACTATTAAACAAGAGTTGTTCTAATACCTATTATATAATTCCTCTATTTGTTTTCAATATGTACTATGAAATAATGTAGCTTGAATCTTATATCACTATGTTTCATGATATCCTTTTCCCCTCATATGTTTCAAGATTTATAGATACTACACAATTAAATGCTCTCTTCTTAGGAAATAACAACTTCAAACAAATAGCCTACCAGCTAAAGATATAAAGTTCAATAGATAATAGACAATGCAACTATTACTATCTTTTGTAGTTAAATCTACAAGTGTATTTAGTCAACTGTTACATATATTACTTGTGTTGTGTGAATATGTTTTATTATATTCTTTCCTTTATTGTCCATTCTTCTATATATTCCACTTACCAATCTTGTTCTAACCATCTTCAAATCATATTATGCTTTTTCTTTACTAGGATATCTCTTCTCCATGTACTTCTTAACCCACAAAAAATGGTACAATGTTATATAATTTGGTTCAAAACACCCATCTTTCTACATGTTCCAATCACCACACATATATAGCAAGATGGTCATGGGTTTAGTGCTTGTCGATTCTATCATTGCATATTTGTTACTTCTTATATACATAGACACACAAATTCTTACACGCACTTTCCCATAAAAAAAATACTCTATTCTATTCATTATATTTGTCATTGTTTCCACAACTCTCTTTTCAACATTTTTAGTGCATTCCTTATACATAGTTGTTTGCGAGTATCCCATATATTCAAAATCTCCCATTTTATCTCTTTCTATTTACAACAAACAATGCTAACCTATTTTATTCTATGTATATTTTTCCCTTTCTAATGTTGCACAAAACCAATATGCATCAATCTATGTGGCTATGAATAGCAACCAGACACCACTATCATGTGCTTCTTAGTATACAAACAAGTTGTTCATAGCATCACGTGGTTTATCCTCGGAAGCACATGAGAGTGGTGTTTGTTGATCCATTCCACTAAAGTGAGCGATTTTTACAATACTCTGCTATTGAACCAACACCACACCACTGGAAACCCACATTCTTTCTATATTCCACGTTGCCATTAAAGAACGCAGGTCAAGTCACCGCCCATATAAGTCAACAAAGACAAGCTTTAACTATGATACAACCACACATAGAGAATTATTATGTATTTCAAGTCTCCAAAATGGGTATAATGCAAAAGATACAAACAAATAGCAACAAAGATTTCTTACACACAATATTCACCAACATGCCATTTATTCAAAATGTTCCATTTTATCTCTTTCTTTTTTTAACAAATATTGCTAACCTCTTTTACTCTATTTCTATATTATTTACTTTATAATGTTGGACATATACAATAAACATTCAAGAAAATTACTCTGTTGTGAATTCTCTATTCCACATCCTTTCATGTTGCAACAATTTGGTCCAACCATCTTTTACTTGTAATTCTTAAGTGTTTTTCTAATACTTTTTTCTAAATGTCTCTACTCTTCTTATTGTGTGATATATGGTAAGAGTCCTTGAGATTTTCCATGGACCTTACCTGCTATTCTTGCTTGGGGGTTTGGCTAGACCCCATGAGGGTTCATGATGCCAATATGGTAGGGAGGACAATGAGCGTGGGTTTACTGGTTTTGAACTTTATTGTCAATAATATTTGTTACTCCTTATATACATGGAAAAATAATGCTAACCTAGTTTATTCTATATTTATATTTCCCCCTTTCTAATGTTGCATGAATGTAATAAACATTGATGAAAATTAGTCTATTGTAAATTTTGTATGTCAAGTTACTTTTGATTCCTAAGTGCTCTTCCAATTGTTGTTTTAGAATTTTTTTATTTTTGTTTTTGTGTCATATATGCTAAGAGTCCTTGAAACTTTCCATGGACCTTACTTGCCTTTTTTCTTGGGGGTTTGGCTAGATCCCATGAGGCTTCATGATGCCAATATGGTAGGGAGGACAACGAGCATGGGTTTAGTGCTTTTGGATTCTATCATCGTATATTTTTTGCTGCTTATATACATAGACGCACAAATTCTCACACAAACTTTCCCATCAAAAAAACATACTCTGTTCTATTCATTGTATTTGTCATTATTTCAACAACTCTCTTTTCAACATTTTTAGTAGATTACTTATACACAATTGTTTGCTAGTATCCCATGTATTAAAAATCTTCTATTTTATCTCTTTTTTATTTACAACAAACAATGCTAACATGTTTTATTCTATGTCTATATCTTTTTCTTTATAATGTTGCACAAAAGCAATAGGCATATAAGGGAATTACTGTATTGTAAATTGTCTATTTCATATTCTTTCCTACTCCAACAAGTTGATCCAATGCTGCTCACTCTTGTTGAACACCACCAACATGACATGTAAGTACAAAACTTTCCTATTATAAATAAATAGATTTCGTTAACCAACTGTAAATATTGTTAATTGTTCTTCTTACTTTTTTTTGCAATGAAATGTGATTCTACTAAGAATATAACTTTCCATGTACAAAATTAAGTGTACTCAATGACATGCTATGCGATTCAAAGACATGAAAATATTCTTTGCTAATGACCATCTTCCTTTTGTAGGTGGAAATATGCATAATTATAATCATGAGATATGCTCTTCATTAGATAGATATTTGTGTAGCAGATATTTCAATTAAAATGGTGGATGTGAAGAACCAAAAGCAACAATATTTACTCAAAAGGTGTGCATGGAAATGCTATAAAATGCGTGGAATTTTCCATGTCTTTAAAATTCATGACGTTCATCATGAAATTATAAGTTATGGAAATTTCCATGAGTTTTATAACATTTCTAATTGCATACCCTATAGGCAAAAACTGCTCTGGTGTGTACATGTCATATTTTCCATGAGGCAATTCTTTCAATTCAATGCTATGTATACATTCACTTCAACAAACGTAAACAAAAAAAAAAAAATCCTCTCCCAACTATATAATGCTAGCATTTTAGTAAATAGATTCAATCGACCAGCCGTAAGTACCATTAATTATTTTGAATTTTCCATTGTCTTTGATCGTTTTGCACATATGCTTAGTTACTTTTAGTGCTTCCCTTTTTATTCCAATGGGTTGAGTACAACATATTTTTGGAAGTGAAATAAATCATTATTGGATTAATTTATTGTTCATGTATTTGGTTCTCTGTTTATTGTTACTTTTGATACCAGGTTGAAGGGGTTTAACACTGATGTACTACAAAATGTGTGAGAAAGTAGATTGATTAAGTTGCATTCTTGAGAGAGCCATTGTGGTGTTGGTTTGATAGCACATTATTTAGTGTTCATTCCTTTCATTTGGTGCTTATTGTTCTTGTTGATAGCAGGTTGTAGGGTTTTATATTGATTAAGATGCATTAAGCAAATAGCGAGTGTAGTGTTGCTTAAGCAGTGGACCATTGTTAAAATCACCGCATTCTATTATGGTTTCCCATTTCACATCATTCATTTTTTCCTTACATATATGTATATGCACAAATTATTGTATAGATTTACTATTGTGTTTTCTGTATTGCCTCAAAACAAGGCCTTCCTTGTAATTCAATTAAAATAATAATGTATGTTGAATTTTTGCGGTATCTCTTGTGCATGTTTCATTCTTCTCTTGCTTAGGGCTCTTGATATAGGCCATGTACCCTCATTATGCCATTATGGTAGGAAGACAAAAAATAATGGATTTTGTAGTTCTACATTTAACACCATACACTTGTTCTTACGTATATATGTCTAGAAAAATTGTTGTATACATTTGGTGACATCTTTCTAATGTTCCCTGCAAAAAATGTGTAGCTTCTAATTCAATTAAAATACCTTGACAAATTATGCATGTCATTTGAATCTTAGAAATATTGAGCTTATACTACTTATAATATCTTCACTTTTTGTAAAAGCCACTTCTAATGACCATTATAACTAAACTAATGGAATCACTTTTCCAAAAGACATAACTACACTAATTGAATCACTTTTTCAAAAGCATACTTGTTAATTTGATCTTAGGAAGATAACACATAATGTACAATTTGGTAGCCACTTTGTAACTGGTAAATCCTATTCCCGAACACAAGAAACATATTCCCATATAATGAATCAAACAAATGATTTACCTATACAAAAACATCAAATATACACTCTATTAACACAAAATATATAATGCCTTAAATTTTGGACAAAGATTATAATTATTAAGAAAACTAATACTTTAAGTTTTCCATGTATTAGTATTCATATCTACCTTATGATAATTTAATCATAATCAATCAATTGATTCATCAACTAGACAAAAATATCAAATATAGATGTGTGTCTAGGCCTAACAACTAGTACATTATAATACATATAAAATTATATGAAAGCTTACATTTTTGACAAAAATAATTATTAGTAACAAAAATAATTATTTAAAAATTTAAATTTTATTTAATTTTCCACAACTAATTTATTGAAAATCATTCTCCTACGATTATTTTCATAGTCAATTTCAAACTAAGAAATATTGATGTATTAATCCAAAGATCAATTTCTCACACTATTCAAATAGTTCTTAATTTCCCTTATATTGCATTATTTAAAGATAATTAAATAATAATCAACCGATTTACTGATTAACATAGAAAATCATAATAAACATAAATTGGCTTATCTTAATACAATTAAATAATAATTAAGCATTTGATTGATTAACCTACATAAAAATGTTAAATAGACATGTGCATCTATGCCTACCAACTATTAAACTAAAATACACATAAAATTATATCATATTTAAAATTTTGGAGAGAATTTATTATTACTACGAAAACTAATTATTTGAAAATTTAAATTCTATTTAATTTACCAAATGTAATTAATTAGAATCACTTTAAAATAATTATTGTAATTAAAAATAATCATGATTAATTGCTTCAGATTCAAAAAATCTTATCGTCGTTCACCTCCTCTTATTCCATATTCAATTATTAACATGCTTTCCTTTTCTGACTTTCTCTAATACTTGCAAATATTAACAACTTCATTCCTTGCTCCCCACTCATTACCGATTTGCGGGTAGACCCCTATCAGCTGATCGTTGAATGCCTATGCATTCGACTGCTAGTATATATTATATTATATTATCTTATCTTATATACTATATTATATATTAATATATATAATAATATATTATAAATTATATTATTATAATATATAATATTATGTTATATGTTAATATATATAATATATATTATATATTTAGTAATGTGAGGCAAATTCACATGAAAGAGAGAGAGGGATAGGGAGAGAGAGCAGAGAGAGTTGAGAGGGAGAGATAGAGTCTTGAGATAGAGAAAGGGGTATGTGTAGGATCATCATGGAAAAAATAGGCCCTTAAATGGTGAAAAATTTAGAAAAATTAGAGTTAGGAAACTTGACATAAAAATTTGAATAAGTTATCTATCTTATTTCAAAAAAATGTAAGAATAGAATTTGTAGCAAATTGAAAGTTTCTAAACTACTAGGTTTATTTAAAAAAACAATATATTTAGTGAAAATTTGAAATTTCAATGCAGTAGTACTTAAATTTCAGGGAAAATATAAGAAGTAGGTGTCTATCTGACCACCCTAACCACAATAAAATGATAATATTTTTTTATAAGATTTTAGATATAAGTAGAGGACTCATGTCCTGATATGATGCATATTTTTTTAAACTTTTTTCAAAGTAAATAATTAATTATGATTTTTTATTAAAACTTTTAAAAAATATTAAAAAATTTATGTCTAACCACCTTAACTTGGTCAAAACTTCATGAAATTTAATTTAATTTTTTAATCCTTTAGTATATGAACCATAGAATGTGACACATGTTTCAAATTCAAAAAATGTGATACTGTTTGAAAGCTATAGATTATTTTCAATCAGCCTATCAATGAGGACTTCAATCATAATTCAAATAGAAAATGAATAATAATTATTTACTGAATTCAAAGTAAAGCATAATTTATATTGGTGGAAAGATGAAAATATCCTTTAAAAACCCTTTTCATTTCATCAATTTTGGGTAAAAAAAGTCACCAGCCACATACCCATCATATCACCACTTTTTGGCCCATCATGATCTTACACATACCCAAAGAGACTTGAGAGGGAGAGAGGGAAGGAGAGAATCCAAGAGAGAGATACTTGAGATAGATATAGGAGGGCCTAAGAGTGAGAGGGAGAGAGAGAGAGATAGAGAGTTGAGAGGGAGAGTGGGAGGCAAAGAGGGAGATAGAGAGATAGAGAGGGAGAGAGTGAGAGAGAGACATGGGGAGAGGGAGAGAGAGACAAAGAGAGTCTTGAGAGAGAGAGAGACCCGAGAGGGAGGAAGAGAGAGACTTGATCTAGGGTGAATGGGTCTTGCAAGAGACTATTTTTCATGCTAGAGTGTCAAGGAGTGAATATTTTAAGCTTTTATATTGATTTTGTTGGGCCTTTGATCAAAATAAGCATTAAGATGCACAATATGGGGTCATAGGGGCCTAATAATGATTATGTAAAGGTTATACATGTAAGAGAGCCCAAAATCCATTGTGAAAGTGTAAATAAATACTCTTTACAACACTAAATTAAGGCAAAATTGGATCTATTTAGCTTAGAAGGGCCCTAAATCCCATGTGAATGTGTAGAAAACATTACAACATTAGAGTAGGTCCACTTGATTTATATCCTCCGAAATTTAATGTGAATATGTAAATAAATATATTTTACAACATTAAATTAGGACAAAGTTAGGTTATTTCAGCTTCAAAAGGGCCCAATGCCTAATGTGGATGTGTAAAACTCCTCACAACACTATATAAAGGCAACATTAAGTCCAATTTATCATTAATTATTCCCATATCAAGCAAATGACACTTGTTTTCTACACTACATTTAGCCCCCACTTTAGTGAGAGGATGAACTTGCTTCAAACTCACACTAAAGTAGACATTCAGGAGGGGTCCAATTGTACCAATGTAGATGGTCTAGGATAACAAAGCTGAATGAGGTGGTGAAGGCCCCAGGATCCAAGATCCTAAGTCAAACCGACATAAGCACAAGGGGACACACATAATGGTGTATGATATGCAACAAAAAAAGATACATGAACATGTCATGACAATAACTAGAAGAAGAACAAAAATAAGCAAAAATAAAAAGGTGGATCAAGCTTCAACCATTTTTTTAGCATGGTGTGGATTAGATCTAGGCTATTTGTTGAGAAAAATGAATACTCACTCTGAGGTGATGAAACTCTTGGCTGTCCGCTAGGCGAGAAGTCCTAAAAGGTGAGAAACGTAGACTCATGGCTGGTATGCACTCACACACATGCAAGTGTCTATGGAGAAAGTCATGCCTTAGATTGGGATTGTTGCTCAATAATACCAAAGTTATACCTCTTGATAAATTTAATAAGACGCCACACAAAAATTATTTTTGAGCTTCATGAGGAAAGCAAAAATTTGTATCCTTGGAGCTCATGAACAAAAAGGATGGCTCCATAGGCAGGCAAGTTGTGTTATACAAGGTGGAAAATAACAATTGTTGTAAATTCCAAAAGAGTGTAAGGTATGTTCAAAGGGATTTTTCTTTGTTCATGCAAGGTCTCTTATTAGGGAACACTATGCCTAATGTTTCCAAGAGAGGAAAAGTCAAAGAAATATCATGCTTTTGGAGGAAATCAAGCCCATTGTCACCACCAAGAAAGGAACGCATCCCAGGAAGAAAGAAAATTGCACAATGAAACATGATTGTTGATGTATGCCCCCACTTTAAAGAGGTTGCTAACACCATTTCCATGAGAAATTTCTTCAAACTAGAAGAATACATGAGAGCTTATTCAAAAATCCCTATGCCAATTCATATATTTTCAATAAGCTACATCATGAAAAAGGTAGTGCATGTCACATGCGAGCCAACTTAAGGCATGTCATCCACATCCTAAGATTACTCTCATATGTTCATGAAAGGTGACCAACTAGCCAAAAGAGGCAACAACAAGTGACATATGAGGAAAAGGCTAACTAATCCCTTGCCCCCACTTATTGCACAACAAGGGTGAGCCAAATAGGATGAAAATAAGTATTAGTTAGATGAACTATGTGCTTCAACACAACGAAGGGCATCACAGTCCCTGAGATGTTGAATTTTTTTTGTTAAAGCCTTACATTTGTTAGTAGAATGACCATGAACTCTATGATATGCACAACATGAATTCTTGTAGTAAAATTTCTTTCATGTTTTTGGAGGGAGAGTTATCAAATGATCTTGGAGGAATCTTGACAAGATTCCTTCTTGATCAATAGTAGAAGGTGTTTCTTTAGTTGCACAAGATGTCATACACAAACTAAATGATAAGGCTTTAGATGAGAAGGGAGATAAAGATTGTAAACCTAGATCTTCCTTGAAAGAGTATGGTATTTCAATTTCCTTTGTGTGTTCATTGCATCCATTTGTAGGAGGGAGATTCTATCCAATGTCATAACAATCTTTCAATTCAAATGAAGGGGATTTGGGTTTCTGAGAAGGATTGGATTCTTCAAGAGAGCACAAATGCTTTTTAAAGTTATGTGTTGTCTCCCCATGATGGATGGGAGTTAGATAGCCCCCATCACTATCATTGGGTAATTTTGTAGAACTAAGTTGAATGAATGAAACACAAGGTTGTTTTGGTTTAGATTATAAGATTTTTCACTCTCCCCTAAAGGAAGGTACGAAACCCAAATCATTACTAGAACTTGTATCTGAAAATGAATCATTTGTATATGACTCTTTGGACTTCGAGGGTCAGATTTTTGAAATTTTATTGAAAGGTGGCATAAAATCTAATTAAACCTAATTATCAATAAAGAGTTTTGTTGATAGTGAATGATTAGTGTCAACTTGTATAGGTTCAAATTTTTATCTTGCAAGGAAAGTATTAGAGCAGCTGGAAATGTTGTGATCATATGATTCATAGCTTCATTCATATAATTTAGCTTATAAAACATCATACATAACATAATTTGAATGAAACCTTTAGCATTTTTGGCCCTACTCTCTCCTTTTAGATGAAAAACCCTAGAAGTGCTAGAAAGTCCTAAGGTGCCAAAAATCCATGGTTCATTTTGGTGAATTTGCATTATTGAACACTTTGCATTTTTTATTTCATTTTCATCTTGCATCCTAGATTACATTTGCATTAACATTCAATTAGGGTATTGTTTTGTTTTTGCATCCTACAGGTTCTTAATTTGCATTAGTGAAAGACTATTTAGAGTTCATTTTTGCATTGTATATCATTGAAAAAACTAAAAAATCTACATCTGCATCCTTCATTGGCATCTAAAAAAAATTGAAATCACATTAAATTTTCTTAAAAAAACATAAAAAAATCTCATAGTGGGACTCATTCGCCACCCTAGGCGAATCAGTTCGCCTACACTTTTTAAACAACATTTTTTGCATTTTTCTGGGTCTTTCCTGCATTTATTTTTTTGTAGTTGCTTTCTATTTTACTTTTCAAAATCTATGTCTACTTCTATTTATTTCATTTTAGTTTACTTTCATTCATTATCATCATGGCATTTTCCTTTCATAAGTTTTGGATTCATTAAAATCCTTAGTAGACATGTCCAACAGTGCCTTTGCCTATGATCCTAATGACCTTGAGCTACCTCATGCTCCTTCAACTTTTAATGATTTTCCTCCTGGTGATGTAGACATCATTGGACAAGATGATTATAGAATGAAAAAGTTCTATAATGAATTCCTTGATAACCTAAAATCCAATGCATCCTTTTATCTATCCATGAGGACACAAGATCTTCCTATTGTTGCACCTCTAGATCACTTTGGATTCCTTCATCCTAAAACCCAAGAGGGACCTAAGTTCCCTCCATCCAGTGGAACTATTCCCTCTCAATAAACACACCCTAACCAATTATATGATTACAAAGTCACAAACACTCCCATAAACCTTGAAGAAACATACGGTAAAGGCTTTACTATCCTAAGTAAACAAGGTTGTGACACAAAACATGAACATGGCATTCATGATCTTCTTAAACAAAAAACAATAGAAGAAAACACCACAAGATTAGGATATCAAGATCCTTCTCATCGTAATAAACCTCCTTTTGAATATTGGAGACTTAGAGATGATGGTACACTAATCTTTGATTCTCCTCCTGACTAAAACATTCTCCTTCCACATGAACAACCAGTACATGATTCTAATGAAAAAGATGCTAGGATCCCCACAGGTCTTCTTCCTCCTTCCATTCACAAAAATGAAGAATCTATCAAATGAAAATGACCTCAATAATTTAAAGAAACTCAAGTTTCCTACACATTCTCCACCTAAATGTTAAAGGAGACTTCAACTCCTTTTAAACAAAAGTCTTATACTTTTACCACCCATTAATAGGTTGGTCATTCATCCTAAAGATTCTAACATACCCTTTTGCAAATATCATCATGTTCTTGGACATCAAACCAAAGAATGTTGGACATTGAAAGACATACTGGATAAGTATTATTTCACCAATATTGATTGCTTTCCTATTATCCCATAACAACTAAATCCCTTTATCATACCATTGTTGTAGAGTTTACTATTCTAACTATTGGATGATCCTTTTTCGCATCAACCATCTTGGCTCATTCTTTCCTTTACACTTTTTGTGGAGGTACGAAGTTATTATCCTTACCCTTGTAATGCATTTGTATTTGTCTCTTAACTATGTTATTCCTTTTCCACTTAACTATTTAAGACCGAGAAACCAATAACTTAGTTAATGGTTGATTTACATCTACTTACTACCTCCTTTTTCCACTTCTCTTATATGTGTGTATTTTTTTCCCTTGTATCATGTGTTTGATGTTTTCTCTCTCATCATACACTACTATTTGTACCTCTATTCTTCTATATGTTGTGCATTTTCACCTTTTTTTGCTTTTGTTTTGTGTTCTATTTTTGGGGATGACGTAAAGCATTGAGATGCCTTATGTCTCTTCCATGTTGACCCAAGAGGTCCTTATCTTTTTCACTTTTGTTTTGTGTTCTCCTTTTGGGGATGACACAAAGCGTTGGGACACCCTATGTCTCTTCCATGTTGACCCAATTGGTCCCTTTTCCTTTCTACTTTGTCTTTTTCTTGTGTTTTCCTTTTGTTGATGATGCAAGGCATCGAGACTGCAATGTATCCTTCATGTTGACCAAAAAAAAATTATTTCCTTTTGCATTTTTCATTTTTTTTTTGCTTGTGTTTTCCTTTTAGGGATGATACAAAGTGTTGAGATTGCAATGTCTCTTCCATGTTGACCCAAAATAGAATTTATTCTTCTTCTTTTTTCACTCTCTTTTGTGTCATTCTTCCAGTTCTATGTGCTTTGGGGAATGATGATAGTTCCAAAATCTTTCATAAAAACATTGCAGCGATGAACATACTAATCCCAAATCCATAGATCTCTTATGTGTTTGGTGTGTTCTTTTCTAGGGGGAAACCTCCTTTTCTTTTGTTTTCCTTTTCATTAACATGATGTGGCCTAACTTTGAAACATATGACTTTGCATAGGGATTTCCAACTTGGCTCTCATGTATTGTTTTCCTCTCGCATCTTCTTTCCTTCACTACTTTAAAGCAATTGCTCACCAAACGATGTGTAGAAACTCCTTTAAAGTGGGGGGCATACATTACCATATTTCATTTTACTTTTTTGGTTCTTAGTCTAGCCTTTTCATTTCATACGATGCATTCGTCACTTTGTGGATGACATTGGGTGTGATGTATTTCATAAGTGTGATCTATCTTAGAAAATTACATTCCTCTTGGTGGCCTAATGCGACACACTACATCCCCTAAGTTGTGAATATTTTATTCTTTGATTGGTCCTCTCTTGTAGACATTAGACACAAGGTTCCCTAAGTAACTGATCTTGCACGAACATAACAAGACTCCTTTGAACATCTTTTACATTTTACATTTTTGCAACCTTGCATAACGCAACTTGCATGCCTGTGGTACCTTTTCATTTGTTCATGAGTTCTAATTATAATATGAAGCTTTGCTTGTCTCATGAAGCATGAACCAACATTTTCCCTTGTGGTGCCTTCTTAAAGTTATCTAGAGGTATAACTTTGATATGGTTGAGCGGGAAGCCCACTCATCGACATGACTTTCCCCATAGCTACCTTTGTGTTTGTGAGTGTATACCAACTAGTGTATGCATTTCACTTTATGGACCTTCTCACCCAGTAGACCACCATGATTTTTATTGCCCTAGAGTGTGTATACATTCTCTTTTTCAAAGAACCAACCTAGATCTAGTCCACAACTAGCTGGACAGATGATTGAAGCTTCATCCAATTCCATCATTTCAACACTTGTTTGTTCCTTTGTTCTTAGGCTTAGTTTAACATGGGATCTTCATCTTGGGGGCTTAATCATCCCTCTTGATTGTTGTCATTCCATCTTGCTAACATAAGTGCATTTGAACCCTCCTCTTGATGTTCATAGCTACTTTAGCATGATTTTGAAGTAGGTTCATCCTCTCACTAAAGTGGGGGTGAAATGTGTTGTAGAAAAATGGTCCCTTGTCATTTTCATGGCTTTTTAGGTCTTGTTTCATGATGTTTGGTCTATTTTTCTCTGATTTTATATTGTAATGTGGCTTCAACATGCATATTTATGTACTAAAATTCAAATAATGATATCTTGTGAAGGTGTTGTGAAGTGTTGTAAAACATTTCTACACTCTTCTAAACTCTATTCATTACAATTCACTTAAAAATCACCTTTTCATCACTAATCAAGTCCTATTTTGAAGTGTTGTAAAGTCTTGTAACAAGATTTCATACTTCTCTAGGCATAATTTCACTATTTACACCTTTCTTATGTTTTATTTTACCCCTTTATGCCCTTATAAGCTTTAATTAAGTTCATTTTTTAATGTAAACCTAAGAAATAACATTAAATGCAAGATAATTCTCGACACCTATTTTCAGGTCCTAGGTGGGACCCATTCGTCACGGGTGGCAAATGAGTCACCCTTGGCTCCAAATTCAAAATATTTTAAATTTCATTTTAGTTTTTTATTGAAAATCACTTGATGTCGGCCTATGATGAGGTATTAATGGGTTACTAAGGCATAAGAGTGTATAAGTAAGTGTTTTTACATCCATTTCAACCCCCAATCATTAGGTTCTATTATTCATTCATTTACTCAAGCATTCAAGAATTTTACAACATCAAATCAAGCATTCATCAAGAAATTTGGAGTGTCCATTAACACAAATTCATATTTTATTCAATAACGAATTGGTAAGTTGATAGAATTTGCATGTTATTTATTTATCATTCTCTTTCATTTCATTATGCCATTAAGGGTTTGATTACCAAAGTGAGGTTTGACCAAGGAAAACCCCTATTTTCTAACCCTC
Source organism: Sequoia sempervirens (assembly GCA_007258455.2). Taxonomy (NCBI): domain Eukaryota; kingdom Viridiplantae; phylum Streptophyta; class Pinopsida; order Cupressales; family Cupressaceae; genus Sequoia; species Sequoia sempervirens. Next base: position 835,608,595 of record VDFB02281492.1, read on the forward strand.
AACCAAGTTTCCCCTCTTGCATGTGTGTTCGAAGACTTTTGTGTGTAGATTTAACAAGTATTTAGGTGTTGAAAAGTGGTCAAGTAAAATAGGTGTTTCAGGTCAAATCAACCATATTTCAAGCTTGGATAAGGCATTCTATCTATTTCCTGTAGAATTGACTTTGACAATCTAACAAGCAGACATCCTTAGATCTGGTGTTGCAAAGTTCTCTCCTGATTTCTTAGAACTTTGGGAGAGGATTGATTCACCACCAATGGAAAATGAGTCACACCTTAAGACTGGAAATATAAGTTTTGTCATATTTTGGATCTCGACACTCGGAAATCCATTCTTGACATCTTTCATCAGAAGCATGACTAATTCGCCACCCTAGGCGAATGAGTCCCACTTGTGATTTTTAGTAATTCTAGACAACATTCCAAGTATTCCAAATTCTTCATTAGCCCTACACATGCACTCTAATTTAGTTGGGTATGTGCAAGATCATGAATGGCCAAAAAGTGGCAATATGATGGGTATTTGTAGGGTATGTGGCTGACAACTTTTTTTTAACCCAAAATTGATGAAGCAAAAAGGGTTTTTAAAGGAGATTCTTAGCTTTACACCAATATAAATTATGCTTTACTTTGAATTTAATAAATAATTATTATTCATTTTCTATTTGAATTACAACTAAACCCTTGATTGATAGGTTGATTGAAAAAATTAATAGCTTTCAAATGATATCATATTTTCTGAATCCGAAACATGTGTCACATTCTATGCTTCACATACTATAGGATTAAAAAAAACTAAAACTAAATTTCATGAAATTTTGACCAAGTTAAGGTATTCAGAAATATGAGCTTTTTATATTTTTTAAAAGTTGTAATAAAAAAATAATAATTAATTAATTACTCTAGAAAAAAATTACAAAAAAATATGGATCACGTCCAGACATGATTCTTCTACTTATATATAAAATATTATAAAAAATAATTATCATTTTATTATGGTTAGGGTGGTCAGACAGACACCTACTTCTTTTTCTCCCCTGAAATTTAAGCACTACTACATTGAAATTTCAAATTTTTACCAAATAGATTTTTGTTCTTTTTAAAATAAAACTAGTAGTTTAGAAACTACATTCAATTTGCTACAAATTCTATTCTAACATATTTTTTAAATAATATAGATAACTTATTCAAATTTTTACATCATGTTGCCTAACTCTAATTTTTCTGAATTTTTTGCCACTTATTGGCCTATTTTTTCCATGATGATCCTACACATACCCAGTCCATTTATTTATGTTCTACATTCATTCATTCTTATTTCATTGTTTGCATATCACATTGTGTTTTCCAACATAGCATAAATCTTAAGTTTTTCATTCATAATCAAACATTTAGATCACTTAATTGCACTTAGTTCGTTACATTTAGCTTAAAGAACATCATACATAACATAATTTCAATGAACCCTTTAGCATTTTTGGCCCTTCTCTCTCCTTTTAGGTGAAAAACCTTAGAAGTGCTAGAAAGTCTCCAGGTGCCAAAAATCTATGGTTCAATCACCTTTATCACCAAGGCTTCATTATTGTTTTGAATCTCGAGTGAGGGTAATTCATTTTTAGGGAATATGATTTCTAATTGTGTGGCTTGCATGGGATGAAAGAAGGATGTTACATTATTCAATTTCATAGAAGCTTGTATCTCCTCTTGCTTTATTTGTAACATTTCTTGAAATAAGCACTTGTATGTAGGTGATAGTTGAATAAGTTTTTGGATATGGATATATTAGCAGAGGTCTTCCTAAGATCTTCAACTATATTATGAAAACGTGAATACAGAGCATTAGGAAAAATATTTTCAAGTGATGGTGATGTTGTGGGAGCTATTTGTGGTCCCCTTCATGTATGAGCAATTGTGTTTTATCTTGGTTGTTACAAAACATTGTTAGATTGCATTGTATATTTCAAGAAATATTTTATTTTCTTATGTGATTCGTTAGTGGGAGGTGACATAGGAAGCTCACTAATTAAATGAGATCCAATATGTGTCATTAGAACCTCAACAATATTATATTTATTTGCATGATCTCTTAGTGAAGGGGATTCTAATTTCACTTCACCTAAGGAAGCCTCATTATATGTGTCAATGTTGAGATTTTCTTGCACCATGATATCCTCCTTAGGAGGAGAGTTTTTATAAGAACTACAAACAAATTGTTCTTGACATTCAAATGTTGGTTCTTATAAAATTACTTTAGATCACAAGTAGGTGAATGATCAATGGTTGAATTTTGTTGCTCAATAAGGGTTTCCCTAGGTGAAGGGGGACAACTAAGATTCTCATGAACTTCATCAATTGTGTTTAATAACATCAAAGTATCTTCTTCACAACTATGAGAGATACTAGGAGAAGGAAAAATGTTATTGTCATGATTACCTATGGTTGTGTTGTCTTGTTCATCAATGTCTTGTCCACTAAGAGAGGTAAGAGGATAGAAACAACTAGAATTCCTGAAACTCTCATTGATTGGTTCTTCTAACACCAAAATATCTTCTTCGACAATAGGAGAGATATTAGGAGAAGAACAAATATAATCATTAGGAATGTCCAAGGTTTTTTTCTCTTTCACTAAAACACTTTCACAGGGAGGGGATATGAAATTTTTCTTAGCATGTCTAGATATGTAAGACACTAACATTATTTGAACAAAAATGAAAAGCACTTGTAACCATGTCATGAAATTTTTCAACAATGTAAACAATGTATATCCAAAGGGGTAAGTGCAATAACTTGGGTACACATTAAGGGGAAGTGTCATTTTTTTAGCTTTAAAACAAATACCCATTCATTTTTTAAAATAGGTACCCATTTTGAAGTGGGTACTTTTTCCAAATGGTTTGAAACTCACAAGAGATGTTTCTCATATGAATTTAGGTTCAAAAAAGGCATGGTAACCCAACCCTTAGCCTTTGACCTACAACTAAAAAACTAAGGTAGATTGAAGAAGAATGTCCAACTTTAGCAATATGGTTGATGGATTTTTTTTCTAAATCAATCTATGAAATGAAAACCCATTAGAAAACACGATGTCTAGTTTCCAAATATATAATTTTTATTAATATTGGATTATATTTAAATTTTTTTTATTAATTTCTAAGAAAACTAGTCCTTAAACGTGAAATATCATGTTTTTTTTGTGTTTAATAGCTTTTTTTGGTTAAGTTTCTTGTAAAAAAAGTTATATGGCATCAATCTTTAGAAAATTCTCTACACAATGTTTAGTTTAGGTCCAATTATGTTTTCTGTACACATTGATTTTTTTTAAAAATATTTTTTATAAACTAAAATTCAGTAAAAAAATATATATTAAAAAAAAGTCTTCATCAATATTCATGTTGTTAGCTCTCTTTTCCCAAAAGGACTAAGAAAGTACTATTATTTGGGTCAAAAAGTTGTTTCCATACATGTGCATGGTATGGTAAAAAAAAATGACTTTTAAAAAGTGGTTTTTATACATCTCTATCAAAATTTAATTTCTATCATCTAGGTATTTGAATAAATTGCATATTTGGAAACTAGATTAAAAATGATAAATGTCATAGTACCGACTTTTTTTCAGATTCATTGTGTAAGTGCCTCAAATTTTCAGTCAAAGTGTGACAAATTCTGAAAAACAACAAAAACACTTCCACTTTTTGAGTTTTTTGTGGACCCAACTTCTTGCATCAAACCAAAGATGCACGACACTTTTATCTAATGTATGCAAAAATTTAAGAATGCAAACAATGTGTATTGAAGAATGAAAAGAACTTTTATCAAATTTATGCAAAGTTTTATGAATAGAAACATTGTGTATGCAAAAGTGAAAAGTACTTTTATCCATATTATGTAAAATTTCATAAATGTGAGAATTTGTAGATCTAATGACCCTTGCTATTGAAATGATTTCAAAAATGACTACCCTAAATTGATGTTTTTGACCTAGGTGCATAAAATAAATATTTATGTAACTTTCTAGACTTATAGTATATGTTGCCAACAAACTTAGGAAGCACATAAATAATGTTTTTGATGCTATAATAGAAAATTTAAAATCTGAACTGGGACTAATTCACTCAAGGTGCTGAATGAGTCCTAGTTAGAATTTTTTTCAATTTTTTTAGAAAATTTCAATTGATTTTGATGCTTTTTATGTTGTATGAGGGTGTAGACACGTAAAATATACTAATTGACATCGTGCATTCGATCTGACTTACTAACATTGTTTCTTCCTAAATCATCCCTTGGTCTAACCATTTAATCAAATTCCCCTATCTAATTAAATTCATCAATATTCATCTCTTAATTAAATAAATCATTTTATCTAATCGAGTCAATCTCTTTTGTTAATTAAATCAATCCATCTGATCTAATTATTCCTATTTAATTAAATAATCAATTTATTTGATTAAATCCCTAAAGTATATCCATTAAACTAAATAAATTAAAACCTTATTTGATTTAATCTAACATCATCTTTTTTAATTAAATAAATCAAAATCCTTATTTAATTAGCCTCTTATCATATTCCTCTCTTATTTGATTTAAATAGATCCATAAATCTGAGTCAAATAAGTCACATCATCTAATACCCTATTAAATTAATTAACCATTCATTAATTTAATCTAATCTCATGTCACATCCTCTAGATAATGCAAGTTGCACATGAAAATAGATTTAATTCATTTATTAAATCTCTATTTTCCTCACAAGGTATCTTTTGGAATATTCTCTTAATTTGAATTCAAAAATTTCAAGTCAACATGTACATCCAAAAAGGCATTTAAGATCTCTTACATGTCCTTTGTCTTGAGCCAAGTGGCATTTATTGCATTTTCTCTTCCCTCTTGCATGTCATTTCAACAAATTTGAATTTCAAATATTGGCATTTATTGACACAAACCCCAAATCTTGCACAACCATCATCCATTCATTGCTTTAAAAGTGACATCATATCATTGGATGAATGTTAGTCCCACATTGCTCAAATTTGGACATTCATCAATCTTGAAATCTTATAAATAAAGAGCTAATATTCTCATTTATCCATCCAAAAATATTGCAAGGTTAACATGCTAAAATACTTAGCCATTTTCATCCATCATTTGAATTCTTAGCTAGGTTTATTGTAGATTTGGCTTGGAGTTCTCATCTTTCATCAATGGATCAATATCATCTTCAACATATCAAGACTTCATCATAGGAATTGGGAAAGGGCCAATTTTCACATGAAATTGGCACCAATTCCCCCATGGGATCAAGTGTTTGCTTTTCTATTTAAGATTTTATCTTGTTTTTGTCATTTTGCATTGTGTTCTTCAATATTTCCTTCCTAATTTGAGTTTGCAAATGAATTTCATGGGGAATCCTTGATTTAGCTTGTAATTCCTTGTCTAACTTGTTTATTCATGTTGTTTTACAGGTACTAGGAAGAGGTTTCGCACATTTGGCTCTAGAAGGAGGGCTGGATATCATTAATTCTAACATTTTATTAAAAATTCCATATTTTTCTTGACACAGGAAATTCCAATGCGGGCTCGTCAGTGTCTCTATTTTGGCACCGCGGGGCTCACCAGCTTCGCTATATGGCACCACTTGAAATACAAACTGCACCGCTAGACTCATCCCACCAAAAAAAATCAAATTTTTAACTCCACCACTGGACTCGCTGATCTATAGAAGTTTTCAAAAAAATATTAAATAGCGATGCTAGACACAAACTCTGATGTTGTGCGAAATAGCGACACAATCGAGCTCTCTGTCTCGACACAGAGCACCGCTAATTGGTAAGTGGCACTGTAAGAGTGACACTGGGAGAATAAATAGCGACGCCTTCATGAGTTGTGATGCTGGGAGATAGTAAAAGGGAGAATTTAATTTTTTTTAGCATGTGTTTTGATTTATGGTTTATTTACTTGCTATTCTCTGCTTTTTGACTTTTGTGTTTTTTCCAGAATCTCACTGATTTTCTTCTTTGTAGATTGGAAATCAAAAACAAAGGAAGGAGGAGCATGGTGAAAATATTCATCAAATCAAAGTTTTTATAAACACTTAAGTGTTTGTTTAACACTTCCTTAAGAATTTGTCATCCCCTTTCATTCATAGAACACTAGTTTTCATTTGGACTTAAAAAGAACCTTTCAATTTCTTCTTGCAAGGGTTAAAACAAATAATAGGATCAACAACTTACTAGATTTTGTTTATGGGATTAACAAAGTGAACAAATGTCTTTCACTTGTGATTTGGTGCTCTAAAATGAACTCACATATTGCTTTAAGGATTTAAAAATAACAAGTGTAGCTTTATTTGTTTGTGAAGGCATACTTAGACTAGAGCCATTGAAAAAGGACGTATGCGCTTCTCTCGTGCTTCATAGAGATCTTGTGAATCAAAAGGCCTTTTTCATGACTTTGGGTTAAGATAAAGCAATCACCTCCACACTTCGATTTAGGCTTAAAATTGAAAAAAATCTTGTGTGAGTGTGAGTGGGGACTTTATTGTGTACATTCTCTCTCCTTGTTTCCAACAAGGATTGATCGAGTTACGAATATTGTTCTTCATTCGCTTTTGTTTATCCTAGAGGACCTGCCTTGGGGAAAAAGTACTCAGCGAAGGGAACGACTCAACCGACAACACTCTAAAGCCAAGAGTATTTCTAGCCAGGATATAAATGTGGATATTGGAAGAAATTCCAATATCACGTGGTTGACTCTGACAAGATGGATCTGAAAGGGGACTCTTTCCACATTGGGTCAACTCCTATGAATGGAAAGTCCTTACTAAAACCCATGTGCTAGAATTTTCCAAAATCCTTTTGTTTATCTGTTGGTGCAAGAACGACCATTCTTAAGTCACCCCACACTTTTACGGTCTTCTAGTAGAGATGGAAAACATGCCATGGGAGTTTCATGGGTGTTGATGCTTGGCTGCCTTGATTGACGTTAATGAGCTATCGAGGGGAGCCAGTGGGGTCAAGCATCTAACCATTTGCTAGAGATAAGCGTAGCTAGACATGTCTAAGTGGGAATCCAACAAATATTGTCTTACACATCCATAGGATTGTACTTGTTCTTGGGTTACAAAATGTATTGCTTGATCAGAAACATCTCTAAAACAAACACTTAACATCATCCAAATTTCAAACCCTTTTGAGGACAAATATCATTGACTCAATCCAGATGTTATTGCTTTCCCTTGGGATTCACATCCTTAGAGGTTTCCAAACATTGGATTATATCTCAATTTGTCTCCTTAAGTAAACAATACGAAACCCTTGCCTTAAGTTCATTAAATTTTCACATAACATATCTTGTGGAGTTTGAAGAAATTAAGACATTGGACATCTTAGTTTGAAAACTTAATCAAAGAAAGTGTTTTTGGTAAAATAAATACATTAAGCAAAGCTAAGCAAAAAGGAACTTTCATATGTGTCGAAAACTCCAAATCCCAAAGCACAGATTGAAAATCCAAAAATGAATGTTCAAATGATATCATTTCTTGTTTACAAAGGTCTTTAGGAAGCATTTACATGCTCTTCAATACCTAGGTCTAAGAAAAAAAAGTGTACCTTTTTAGGTTCATCTTAGGATCAAATCAAATCAAACTTCTTTCATCCATCCTCCAAAACAACAAATTCATCTCACCTTTTGGAAAATCTTGAAATCATCCTTGATACTAGGATTTGTGAAAAAATCAAATACATCAAATCATTGAGACAAAATCCTTGAAAACATTAGCAAAAACATCTTTTTCCTGGTATGTGTAGATGCATCCTTTTGCATATATTTAGTCAAAATAATCAAAATCATCTTGTCTAGCTTAGTGTATGTAGATAAATCCTTCTTCATATGCTTAATGAAACAATCATCTTGTTTGAACAGGCGTGGGTAGATGCATCCTTCTCCTCACACATACTCAAATTATCATCTTTGAAAAAAATCTATCCTTATATCATTATCAAACATCTTAGGGTCCTTTTTTTCAAAACCAAAGAAAAATCAAAATCAAAATCAAAATCAAGGACAAAATTCCAAATCTCAAAATCCAAGATCAAAAATCAAAATCAACAAGTCCTACAAGCCTAGTATCTCATTCAAGATTTATCAAAAGCGACAACATCCATATCATCCATCCCTAATATCATCATCATATCATCACCTTTTGATCCTCAAGGTATCCTAAGAACTTTATACTTTGGAGCATAAAATAGAGATCAATCCAAAGAATCAAGAGATTCATCTAACATATTCTCAAAGATTGATCCTTGTTTTTATGGTTTAAATGAGATCTCAATACAAGAAGAGTATGGAAGCCAACAAAGAAACACCCGCTTGAAATGATCTTAGCCAAACAAACACAAAAATAAATCTAGCTGAATCAAGTAATCCATTGACCCTCTCATCATCGCAAAATCCGCAAGAAGAAAACCAAGGAGAGGACCCTACTTTTGGAATGTCTTGTGAGGAAATAACTGAAATGCTCCAAAATCTGGAGAATCATAAAATCATCAACATCATGATGAAACTCAACCCTTCATTATACATGCTTGAACTATCAAAACAAGAGGCCAAGTTGCCTTTGGATTTTGATGTGAGTACTATAGTGGAGACATCCTTTACACCTATCTCATCCACTATCCCCATTTCATCTACACCTCCATCCCAAAACATCATGCAAAACATTCTGCAAATCACAACATTGTTTGCTTCAATCCAACCTAATGTCAATAAGGGAAACACATTTCTCAATGCTCTTCAATCACATCCCCTTGTCAATAATCAAAATTTGGACACAAACACATTGGAACAAAATATCCCCAAAAACTCATTGCACAAAAATGTTCCTCTCACATCCCATCATGATCCATGATCATCATTTTTTCACGCAACACCACAAAAACCTCTTCTCACAAATTCACAAGAAGAGGGAGATGTGTTTGGACTAGGGGGCCTATTCAACACCACAACATTTTCACAACAACTCACACCCCTCACATTTCTGCCTCTTCTGCCATTGACATTATCATCCACACCATTCCTTGGTTCAGGGTTCCCTCCCCTACCAAGTATCAATCAAACCTATATCTGAACCATTAATTAAAGCATCGCACCAAACACACAAAATCTGTTGTTGATAATGCAACAACAAACGACAAATGCACAAGCAATGGCAAGATCATTAAACACACCCCTAACATCACAAAGCATGGTCTCCCAAGGACCAATCACATCAATACCACTATCCAACACCCAAAACATCAACACAACATCATCATCTACCACCATTCCAAATCCACCACCACCACTAACTTTACCCATGTCAAGCAATATGATGCAACATTATAGGTTGGTTTTCAAAAAGGATAACAACAAGTTCAAAAAAAAAAAGTCGTACAACAAGCCACTCAAGCTGCACAAGCTTCCCAAGCTACACAAGCCATATTACAAGTGCAACAAGTACAATAAGCCCAAGATTTATTGCAACAGCAACAACAACAAGCTGCACAAGCCGCACAAGCATTGCAAGCACAAAGGGTTGCTCAAGCACAACTATTATTACAACAAAAAACTGCACAAGCACAGCAGCACAAGCACAGGCCCAAGCTCAAGCACAATCTCAATATCAGTCACAACAAGCACAAGCACAACTTCTTGCACAAGCAGCACAAGTGCAAGCATATCAACAAGCACTCTAGAAATACCAAGAGCAGCAAGAAGCAGTAGAATTGGTAGCCCAACAACAAGCGTTGTGGGAATAACAACAAGCACAACAACAAGCATTGTTGGAACAACAACAAGCGCAACAACAAGCACAAATCCTAGTGCAACAACAACAAGATCAACAAAAAGTGTTGTTCATACAAAAGCAAGTAGAAGCCTACTTTGCCTACCAAAACATACAGATACCATCGAATAATGCACTAACCAATCCACCCATCCAACCCATGATTCAAACACCCCAAAAGACTTTCATCCCACCCCTTGATCCACAAAGTGATGTGATGACACAACTCAGGTTGCTCTCACAACAAGTGCTTGACCTTCAATCGGGGCAAACAACCAAAACACCAAGCAACTTGTGTCCCTATCCATTTGATAGGAGGTTAGGAATGAAACCATTCCCCAAGGGATTTGAAATCCCCAAATTTGACAAATATTGAGGAATGGGAAACCTTGAAGATCACATTAGGGAATTCTAGGTTCATTGCATGGAGGTCGCATATGACGATACTTATCTGATGCGGCTATTTCCTAGAAGCTTGGCAGACCCAGCTATAGAATGGTTCTCTCACTTACCTTTAGGCATTAGAACATTCCAAGAAATTAGGGATGCATTCATTAGGAACTATGCATGTAACATTGCAATGGATGTCAGTCTCGAAGAACTATACACTCTAAAACGAGGAAAGAATGAATCTTTTACTTCATTCCTTCAATGATGGCGATCCAAGGCCAATCGGAGCAAGTGGACCATGCCAGAAGAACAAAAAGTCTGCACCATCATAGCCAACCTTGAAAGCCACTTGGCATTTCCTCTCAAAGTTTAGGGTATCACTACATATGAGCAATTGATTTCCAAAGTGCTCAGCATCGAAAGAGCCCTTGTGACTCAACCTGTGGAATCAACATCATATCACGAACAACAAAAAAATCTACCATCATCTCATTACAATGATAAACCTCGCATGTGGGCAAGGAACAAAAATGTTACTAATGATGGTATCATTGATGCCAAGGTGGTCATTAGTGGTCCACGCCAAAATACACCCACACCGCATATCCAAACACAACACCAAAACACTCATCACACAACATACCAACCAAACAACAACCCAACCATCAATAATATCAATGACCAAAGAGGACCACCTCAATGCAAAACTTATCCCAAATGAAAATATGAAATTTTGGGGGAACCATTGGAGGACATAATGAAAAAGTTGATTGACAAAAAACTCATCAAACCTCCTGCATTCGAAAATTACCATGAACCTGATGTCAAACCCCCTTGGTATAACGAAAATCAACTTTGCGAATTTCATAAAATCAAAGGTCATACCAAAAACAATTGCATGAGACTCAAAAACATCATCCAAGATCTCATTAATAAGAAAATCATAAACGTGGAACAACCTACCAGAAATCAGGATCTTAAAATCTACACGAATCCGATGTCGAATCATGGCAACAAAGGGAATAAAAATGATAAAGGGAAGGGCAGTGTAAATCATGTGTATGAAACAGTCATTTCCTCCCTAAATGAAGACTGCATGGTCATCACCATCAAGGGCTCCCATGCTGAAGATTGTGGAGTCACCACAAGAGGCAGCAAAGTAACCATTGTAGGATCATCCCAACCTAACAGAATCCCTTCATCTAGAGCCATTCTGCATAGCTACAATGTTGTAGAACAACTCAAGAAAATGCCAACACACATCTCCATCATGGAGTTATGAAAAATCTCATCAGCACATAAGAAGATCCTTGAGCAAGCATTAGCCTCATCCACCATCCCCGCAGATCTCGATGTGGAGCAATTCCAAGCTATGGTCAGAAATATCATAACACCTAATCTCCTTACATTCTCTGACCAAGATTTCCTTCTCTAACCATCTCACAACCGTGCACTTCACTTGGAAGCCATTGTCAATAAGAGAAAAATTAAAAGGGTCTTGGTGGATGGAGGTGCGGGTTTGAACATCTGTTCTCTTAGCCTCATCAAGCAGTTGAAAATATCAGAAGATTCCATCGACAAAGGAAAGGGCATCACGATAAGAGCATATGATGACCAAGAAAGAGTGTCTCAAGGCATAATTAAACTCCCTATTCAAGTAGGGCCAACGCTCATGGAAACCACCTATCAGGTATTGCACCTCAACTTGCCATATAATATCCTCCTGGGATGCCTATGGATCCATGCGATGAAAGCCATAGCATCAACCTTCCACCAATGTGTGAAATTTGCACATAATGGACAAGAGGTTACCACTCATTGAGATCCCGAACCGTTTTCATACTGCAAAAATCTTGAAGCTAAGTATTACAAAATCCCCCAAGTGCCAAAGAATGATGAGAGCCCATCCACACCATATTTTGACCTCACCACTCTCAATTCCACTTTTGCGACAGAGACACCCGCCATCCCCACCATCTCCGCTATCAAGCTCATCATCCAGGAGGATGGTTGTGGAAGCTACAAACTCCCTAACAATGCTTTTGTGATAGGAGAGGTACCACAATCTCCTAGATCATGGGGACGCCCACAAGAAAATGAAGCTTCCACATCACAAACCTATCCTCAAAACTATCCAGAATTCACAAGATGGGGAGACCTTGGTCATGAGGTTATTGAAGAAGATCCATCTCACATGTTGTATCAAGATGAAAGACCGACAGCTAATTTACCAATGGATGAAACACGCAAGGGCCTACAAATGATGCTTGCAATGGGCTACGACAGAAATCAAAGACTGGGACAAAATTACAATGGGCTCATAATACCTATCATGCCAGAGATGTGACCCATAACAAATCTTGGTCTTGAATGTACCACTCTGAGAATAACCATATGTGGCCGAAGTCCTCTGGTTAGAATGGTTAATATTTATCCTCAGCCAGTGCTAGTACAAGTACACTCACCAATAGTCACAGGTAGAGACACACATAATTTTATAACTGAGCCCTATATTAGTAGCGATGATGAAGACACCATATCCAATCTACCTAGGTTATTTGAGGACACCACCCTTTGTAGGATTAGCACCATCTCCTTTCAATCCAATCATCAAAATCATGAGATTCGTTTAGTGTACCCCCAACTGATCGACTATGACCAACGAGGACCACTAGTTCTCAATACAATAAAAAATGATGCGGTGCTCTCAGAATTCATGGGATTGAGGGATAAAATTCTAGATGGGGATCATAAGGCATGGTTTATAATGGAGTTGGACACATATGCCTATTATGGGGAAACGATTGAATCCTTTAGTCGAAAAAGTGAGAAACTAAGAATCATATCAAACTAAGAATCATATCCAAGTCCTTGAGTGAAAACCAAATTGTGGCACTCTCTAACAAGAAAATAATAAAAAGAAAGGACATATCCAATGGTGAAAACCTCTCTGAGGCACCTGAGGATGAAGGATTCAATCTTCCTCTAAGAGCTATTCATCAAGAGAAGTCAGGAGTCTTGGCTGAAAAATGCAATCCATTCAACCTAGGAATAGAGGAGACCCTACACATCACATTCTATGCAGAATCACTATTATCAGAAGAGCAAGAACTCCTAGTAGCATTTCTAAAGGAAAGAAAAATAAACTTTGCATGGAGTTATGTTGACATGCCAGGGCTAGATCCAAAGATAGTGGTTCATCATTTAGAAGTGTACCCAGAAGCAAAACTGGTCAAACAAAAGCTTCGCAAGATGCATCCTCAAATAGCCTTATTGGTCAAAATGGAGCTCAAATTGTTGTTAGATGTAGGATTCATACGAACAATAGACTATCTAGAATGGGTATCAAACATGGTACCTATTTGAAAACCTAATGGAGCCATCCAAATTTGCACGGACTTCAGAGATTTGAACAAAGCATGTCCCAAGAATGATTTCTCGCTTCCCAACATCGACATGATAGTAGACATGACAATAGGGCATGAGATGCTATCACTAATGGATGGATTTTCAGGATACAACTAGATCATGATAGAAAAAGAAGATCAACATAAGATGGCTTTCACTTGTCCATGGGGGACCTACTCTTGGAACATGATGCCATTCGGCCTAAAGAATGTAGGAGCAACCTATCAAAGGGCCATGACATTAATATTCCATGACATGATCCACAAAATAGTCGACGACTATGTTGATGACATCCTAGCCAAATCAAGAAAAAGAAAAGATCATATAGAAACCTTAAGTGCTATCTTTGACAGATTGGAGGAATACAAAGTCAGACTAAATCCCAAGAAGTGCGTCTTTGGCGTACAATTAGGTAAATTGCTAGGATACATAGTCTCCATGAGGGGTATCGAGGTGGATCCAGCAAAAGTAAAAAATATCCTCAAGATGGAAGCACCAAAGATATTAAAACAACTCAGAGGCCTCCAAGGCCGACTTCAATCCATTCGATGATTCATAGCACAACTGGTAGACAAGCAAAATCCATATTCTCACCTAATCCATAAGGGGGTAGCATACAAGTGGGATACAAAATGCAAAGAGGCATTTAACAAAATCAAGGAATACCTACTAACACCACCAATCTTAATGCAACCTATCCCAAAGAAGCCACTGATCTTATATGTATCATCAATAGTAGCAGCCCTTGGAGCTCTCCTAGCTCAACATGATGAAAATGGAATGGAGAGGGCTATCTACTATATCAACAGAACAATGGTCGGTCATGAACTAAATTACTCATTTATTGAGAAATATTGCCTCACAGTAGTGTTTGCATCCCAAAAATTTAGACATTATATGCTGGCACACAAGATAAAGCTCATCGTGAAAATTGATCCTCTCAAGTATCTCCTATCTAAGGCAATGCTCACAGGCATAATGGAAAAATGGGTGATGATACTATCAGAGTATGACATCAAGTATGTAGAGAGGAAATCAATCAAGGGACAGGTTATTGCGGATCAACTAGCAGAAGCACCCATTTATTCTGAGAATCCCCTTGTCTCAGAATTTCCAAATGAATCCATCTTTAACCTCAACATAACTGACCATTGGAAACTATACATCGATGGTTCATACACACAACATGGATCAGGAGCTAGTGTCTTCTTCATCACCCCACAAGGGGATTGCATATCGAATTCATACAAACTAGCATTTCCTTGCACCAACAACATAGCGGAATATGAGGCTTTGACTATAGGTCTCAGGATAGTAGTGCAATGGAACATCATAGCTCTCAAGGTGTATGGAGACTCTCATTTGATCATAAATTAGGTCAATAATGAATATCAAACTAAGGATGACAAGCTAACTCTATACAAGAAATTGGTGGAGACTCTAAAGGAATCCTTCATTGACATAACATTTGAGCAAATTCCAAGAACCAACAATAGAGCAGCAAATGCCATGGCTACAATTGGGTCCCTATTAGACATCCCTCACAACGTATCAAAATATGAATTTCTGATTGAGCAGTTTCTCATTCTTGCATTCAAGGTACTGGAATCAGAATATGTGTGTGAAATCATTGGTCCTAGGTAGTGATCCTTGGTATCATGACATCTATACATATCTTCGAATAGGAGTCATACCCGCCGACCTACGATCGAGCCTAAAATGAACCTTCTTTTAAAAAGGCATCCAAATTTGTCATCCTAGGTGATAACCTCTACCATAGAAGTATAGAAGGTAGCTTACTATGTTGTCTAAATGTTGAGGAGGCATTAACCGTTCTAACCAAGGTTCATAACAGTATATGTGGATCACACTCGGGTGGGATGACCATCACCAAGAAATTGCTGAGGATGGGGTATTATTGGCCCACAATGGAAAGAGAAGCACATGATCATGCTAAAAGGTGTATACAATGTTAGTAGCATGGGGACCTCATCCATGCTCCAGCTCAAGAGCTCCATCTGATCATCACACCATGGCCTTTTTCGGAGTGGGGACTTGATCTCATTGGAAAAATCACACCCACCTCATCCACTGGCCATAAGTTCATCATAACTGCAACTAAGTACTTCACAAAGTGGGTGGAAGCCATACCTATGATGTATATCACTGGGAAATAGATCTCAAAATTTATCCTGAACTATCTCATCTATCCTTATGGTGTCCCACAAGCCATTATCTCCGATAATGGGACACCATTCAAGAACCAGGAGGTTTGTGACTTGTGCGAGAAATTAAAAATCCAGCATCGCTTCTCCCCCCGTACTATCCCTAAGGCAATGGCCAAGCAGAAGCCACAAATAAAACTATCCTCAAAATCCTCAAGAAAATAGTCAATGACGTAGGTCATGACTGGCATCTACAGCTTAATCCCGCCCTCTGGTCTTATCGAACCAGCATCCACACACCCACTGGCGCCACCCCATTCTCCTTGGTCTATGGATCAGAAGCCATACTCCCCATTGAGATCAAGCTCCCATCCCTCAAAATATCATTGCAAAACCTCATCACTGATGAGGACTACCAGGTGTAAAAATTAAACGAGTTGGAGCTACTAGATGAGAAATGCATAGATGTTTTAAATCACTTGCAATTCTATCAAAATAGACTCAAACAAAGCTACAACAAGAAAATCAGAAGCAAGAATTTACAAATCAGGGAACTGGTCTAAAAAGAAAATCAGAAGAATGTCCTGAATCGTAGCAGCAAAGGCAAGTTCAAACCTAATTGGTTGGGACCTTTCATCATTACAACAAGTTATAAATCAGGGGCATATCAGCTATCAACACCCAGAGGGGAACCTCTATAGGAGCCTATGAATAGCTCCCATCTCAAAAAGTTTTATGCCTAAATCTTTCAAGGTATAGAACCAAAAAATCCAAAAAAATCAGAAAAAGTCTTGAAAAAAATGGTTACTTTGGCGAAAACCTAAAAAACAAGCGTCTTGGTAACAAGCAAAAATTAATAAATAAATAAATAAATAATCCAAAAAAAATAAAAATCAAAAAAAGGATCAAAAAAATCATCCTCTTGTGAAAACCACTTTGGTGGCACTTTGGGCAAGTACCTCAGTGAAAACCTGACAAACAGGCACCTTGTGTAAATAAGAACTTTCCATCCACCAAGATCTTTATGGCTTGATCTACATCATCCATCCATTTCACTTCCATCATCCATCACACATCCACTCACATCCACACCATAGCTTGGTCTTGTGTTTGTATCATGATCCCTCCTAGTACTACTCAGCCCATCCTTAAGGTCTGTTTGTCCTGCCTTTTCAGAGTAGTTTTTTGTATCACATTGGGGGCATGTTATCATCATATTGGATTCGTGCATATTCTTAAAGTCTTCAAATCAGAAAATCCAAAAACATAAAAAAAAATTAGAAAATCCAAAAATAGGTCAAAAAGTCAAAAACAAGGTCATCTTGTCAAACTACATCATCTCTGAGCTTGAATGTAGGCAAGGATTGATCATTGATCATCCCCCGAGACATTTAGGTCAGTCCTATAGGAGTGTGTCATAATAAGCTAGCATCTCATCATGTATATCTCCATTTGTAAATCGGTCAAGTAGTTAGTCGAACTACGTGGTCTCTGCGTGTATAACGTAGGCAAGGCTAGTATGTCGACCAACCCTTGAGACCCCTAGGTTAGGTCTTTAGGTTAGTATCTTTGTCAAAATCTTAGAAAATCCCAAAAACAATGGAAAATCGAAAATCAAAACATTTGCAAAATTTCAAAAAATAAAAAAAAAAAACAAAAAAACAGCCTCAAAACATTGCAAAAAGATCAAAAACATCCAAATATTTGAAAAAATCCATCCGTTTCACCTTGCTTACACCCGCAATAAACACCATCCATAATAAACTAATCATCACCCCCAACCTTTGGTGAAACAATCGGAAACAAGTCTAACAGGTTTAAAAGTGAACTTAAAATGTCAGGTCCTAAGTCTAAGACAGTGCGTAGACAAGTTGGTTATCTCTTCGCATCAGTAACACATCATTCGAATGGTCCCATATAAATCATCCCTTATAAACAAAATGATATGCCTCCATCCACTAACATGTCCTAGGATGAATCCTTCCTACAATGGGCATTATATTTTGGCAATAAGTTTCGGTTATCATATTAGAAAACACATCCTTTTTCCATTAGCGGTATTGAAGAGCATTAGTTTGTTTGTTTAATTGGTCTTTATATTTTTACTTATCTTATTTTATGCTCATTCCAAGGATGTCTCGATGATATCCCAAAATAGAAGATTTAGAGAAATAGGAATGGGGAAATGATCATTATATTTTGTTTGATGTGCTTGTTGGACGTTCTTGCAATATAACCCTAGAAAATACTTGCTTTGTTAAGTATGTATGGAAGAGGTCTAGGGAAACTTGTTGACTATTACAGGGATAGGTTTACCTTTCCGTGTTGTGGTCTGAGGTGTCTAAAACTTCTGAGGTACATCCTAGCAAGGTTTCTGTATGTTAGGTGTGAACAAGAATACTCCTATTTGATTGTCGAGTCAAAGTCCATCACACTGGGTACAATGCCATCCTGGTTTTCTATACCTTGATGCATCGTACCACGTATGTTATCAAACATAAGAAAATATGGCCCTTTGAAAATCCCAGTTCCTTGGCAAGTCATCATCATCATCATCATCTGCATTTGCATCATTCTTGTGTCTTGTTGAAACGAATTCTTCTTCTTTTCTTACTAACCACGCTAACAAGGTACTATGACAATTCATCACCATCGCTATCATTGCCATCGATCCTGCATCCACAAATCATTGGCATATCACATAAACACATGCATTGCTCATCATATAAGTAGGTTATCATAAAAATCATCATATAAAGGTTCATCCATGTCATCACATTTCACCCATTACATTGCATCTCATGGAATTATACCAATTATTACATAAACATTGCATTTGCATTTCATAAACATTCCATCTATATCATCACATAAGCATCTACAAAAGCATTCCATAATCACTTTTGCATAATCATAAGAAAGATGTATATAAGCATTTAATTCATTAGGCATACATACTTGCATAACATAAAGGACATCATAACATCATATTACATTCACATTACGCATCCATGTCATTCCACATCACCTTGCATTAACATATCATTGCATCACATACATCATCATTTAGGATAATAAACATTTGTTATTCTAAGCATCTCATAAAACCATTTCATTTGCATCATATCACAATCATCGCATCATATCACATCCATCCATAAAACACCTCATACGTAAGCATATTTTACACATCATTGCATATACCATAAATCAAATCATTTTCACATATTACATTAGCATAAAATAAATCATCATATAGATAACATCATTGTACATCATATCATAGATCAACATAATATAGATGTGATAGTCATAATCA
Organism: Sequoia sempervirens; assembly: GCA_007258455.2. Lineage (NCBI taxonomy): Eukaryota > Viridiplantae > Streptophyta > Pinopsida > Cupressales > Cupressaceae > Sequoia > Sequoia sempervirens. The sequence goes on from VDFB02281492.1 coordinate 835,627,696, forward strand.
TTACATAAACATCATTAGAAATAAATGCATCCATAACATATAAAAGAAGAATCATACATGCATAAGTAGAGGAACACATTACATAACATCAAGATCGGCTCATATATATATCATCAATCACGTCACTATCATAGTACAAAAATAATAATCAATTAGATCACTATACACGTGTGTCAATCAATACAAAATTCCCATCAGGCTATCAAAAATGAGCCCATAACGTGCAAAAAGTGTGCATCAGCTGGATCATGCTCGATCTCTGTCAATGATGCCCTCGCCCCTACCACCGTGACCCTTTGGTGGTCTCTTGCTGGCCTGCTCTGAATACTCAGGAACCTAGTCTACTCTAGGAACGGTGTCATGGTAAGCTTGGTGGTAGTACTCTATCTCTCGAATGGCCTCCCTATAAGATCAAACCAGTACTGTACCCTGGGAGGAGGAGGTTGTCATGCTCTCAATCTGCTACCTGTAGCCTAGCTATGTGGCTACCTATAGCTTTGTAGCCTGTCTTTGCTGCATAGCCTGGTCCCTCTTTGACCTGAGCTACTCTCTCTCAGCCCTCACCTGGTCCATCTCTGCTGTCATTGCCTGTACCTGGGCCTGAAACTATAAAATCAAGGCATCCCGTGCATCTTCCTACCCTGTTGGTTGTGCCCATGGCTACACATGAGGTTGATCCTCAACCTTGGCTCATGGTGGTGGGACTGGCGGATCCAACTACTGGTCCTGCACCTGTATGTCCCCATGACCTAGTGGGACTGGGGGCACCAGTGGTGGATCCTACCAAATCTGGACCCTCAGACCTTGTCCTCATCCTCTCCCCCTACCTCTGACCCTATGTACCTCTGGATCCTCACCTAGAACAGTCAATCGAAGAGGAGGTCCGAACCAGTCTTTGTAGGCCTATGTGGTGCCTAGATCTGCCAAGCCCTTATCATAAGCCCATGGCTGGGCTACCAGCTATCGAAAGCTATCAACTGCCTTGGAGGTGGGAATACCCAATCCCCATGCTACCTGTGTCATACTCTGTGCAAAGACGGCTACATAACAGTCATCTGGCCGATCATGTGGCTCTCCAAACTGACGCTCTATGCATCTAGGTAGGTACCGCTCAATCATAGTGTTCTCACGCCCCTACATGTATCGATCTTGGCAGAAATAGAAAAGCTGCGTAGCATCGTCGGCCCATCTAGGCTGTCCAAGGTAAGGACACAATGTAAAGACAAGCATCTCGTCTAGGACCCACCTCCAATAGGGGATCCCATGCTTGCCAGTTTGTGTGAAGGACACACTGCCTCTGTATAGTACCACGAGGGCATCCTCTACACCTATAGGGACCAAAATGATTTGTGGATGTAGCACAAAAATGTGCTCCTACACCTAGACATGCAGGAGTGTCACTCCAGCCCTTAGGGCTCTGCCATCCATGTAAACATACTCATGGAGATCCCTATAAAGTGAAGCCAAAAGGATGGGCCCCCATGCAAACCAAACTGGCCTATCCCGGACCATCCTCTCCTAGCATTATCCCTAACCCAGATGGAAATACCTCCCTCATCTATCTGGGGCAACCAAACCTGAAATAATCACCACAATTGCCCAGTGGAAGGGAGGTGCTATAACTCTATATCTCTCCAGCTCGATCTACCCCTCGCAATAAATAATGGCCCATGTGGCAAGGACTTTGGTGCAGTACTCGTGTCCCTCCTCTATGTCATAGATCACCCGATGACCATGAATAGGAAATCATAGGATGCACCAAACATCCTCCAAGGTGACGGTTGCCTCGCCAGTGGGAAGATGAAACCACGATGTCTCTCTGTGCCACCTCTCGGCCAACGCCGATAGCATACCTAGTTGTGTTCGCACGGGCACTGCATAAGCAATGTGCCACAGTCCTACAGCCCCCAACCTATCCTAATCCTTGTAGCTAGGGTCTTGTAGAATGCTCACCAGATCCCGCAATCGGTTCTCTCAAGAATAAAGCTCCCTGGGCCCGTCTTGCATCAGGGAAAGTCAGCATGTTAAATTTTATTTGGAAAAATCTTGGCCTAACGCTCCAAGCTCGCTTCCAGGGGCACAATTTGTGAAGGTGTCATAGTTTGAGTTTCCTCAAACTCCGACATTGGACCCTAGATTAAGCTAAATAGTGCCACTGCAACGCACTTTATCCCTAGCATCACAATTTTCACGAAAAGGGCGCCACTGCGGCGCACTTTAATCAAATCGGCCCCCCAAGCCTGAGCCTAGTGGTGGAGTTTCTAAACTCCAAATTACACTACTGCAGTGCAAAATGGCTTGGCTCAGCGCAATTTAAACACCGAGCGGCACTATAATAGCACGACTAGAGGTGAGTTGATCTTTTAACTAGTAATAAATGTATTAAATGAAAAAATTAGGCTAGGGTAAGGGTCACATACTGGGGCCCCGATGCCAGATGGCCACTGGTAGGTTCAAACTCGATCCAAAATGTGTAGAGGAAGTTGTCGTTGCACCATATTGCTGGAGGGTCAGAGCTTGAATCTCAAAGTTTGCTAGTAGAGGTGTGTGAAAATGACTTGAAAGTGACCCCTCGGGTCCCTTTTAAGCCTAAAAATTAAGGTTTTTTAACCCTAATTGGCTATCCTGCTAGGGTTTTGGACCCCCTAACCTTTTTTTTCCATTTGAGGCTTGTTTTTCATCATTTTATTGCATTTAGACACATTTTTAGCCTCTCAGACCCCTTTTGGACCTGTCGAGTACTTTATCATCTATTTCGCGAGATCACCCAAAAAAATTAAAATTTTCGTCCGATCTCTTGAGGGGGCATTATAATGGTGTGTTTTCTCTCACCATGCAGCAGTGGAGCAAGTTTTTGAATATCAAAATGTTTTGCTTTGATAGCGATCGTTTATTCTTTGAACCAATGTAATGAGTGCATTGCTTCAAAGAGGGGTAAAATGTACACACGTAAAATATATTGATTGACATCGTGCATTCGATCTTGACTTCCTAACATAGTTTTTTCCTAAATCATCCCTTGGTCTAACCATATAATAAAATTCCCCTATCTAATTAAATTCATCAATATTTGTCTCTTAATTAAATAAATCATTTTATCTAATCGAGTCAATCTCTTTCATTAATTAAATCAATCCATCTGATCTAATTATCCCTATTTAATTAAATAATCAATTTATTTGTTTAAATCCTTAAAGTCTATCCATTAAACTAAATAAATTAAAACCTTACTTGATTTAATCTAACATCATCTCTTTTAGTTAAATAAATCAAAATCCTTATTTAATTAGCCTTTTATCATATTCCTCTCTTATTTTATTTAAATAAATCCATAAATCTAAGTCAAATAAGTCACATCATCTAATCCCCTGTTAAATTAATTAACCCTTCATTAATTTAATCTAATCTCATGTCACATCCTCTAGATAATGCAAGTTTCATATGAAAATAGATTTAATTCATTTATAAAATCTCTATTTTCCTCACAAGGTATCTTTTGGAATATTCTCTCAATTTGAATTCAAAAATTCCAAATCAACATGTACATCCAACAAGGCATTTAAGATCTCTTACATTTCCTTTGTCTGGAGCCAAGTGGCATTTATTGCATTTTCTCTTCCCTCTTGCATGTCATTTCAACAAATTTGAATTTCAAATATTGGCATTTATTGGCACAAACCCCAAATCTTGCACAACCATCATCCATTCCTAGCTTGACAAGTGGCATCATATCATTGGATGAATGTTAGTCCCACATTGCTCAAATTTGGACATTCATCCATCTTGAAATCTTATAAATAAAGAGCTGATATCCTCATTTATCCATCCACAAATATTGCAAGGTTACCATGCTAAAATACTTAGCCATTTTCATCCATCATTTGAATTCTTAGCTAGGTTTCCTATAGATTTGGCTTGGAGTTCTCATCTTTCATCAATGGATCAATATCATCTTCAACATATCAATACTTCATCATAGGAATTGGGAAAAGGCCAATTTTCACATGAAATTGGCACCAATTGCCCCATGGGATCAAGTGTTTGCTTTTCTAATTAAGATTTTATCTTGTTTTTGTCATTTTGCATTGTGTTCTTCAATATTTCCTTCCTAATTTGAGTTTGCAAATGGATTTCATGGGGAATCCTTATTTTAGCTTGTAATTCCTTGTCTAACTTTTATATTCATGTTGTTTTGTAGGTACTAGGAAGAGGGTTCACACATAGGGTATGTGCAGGATCATGATGGGCCAAAAAGAGGCGATATGATGGGTATGTGGCTGATAACTTTTTTTACCAAAAATTGATGAAATGAAAAGTGTTTTTAAAGGAGATTCTCAGTTTTCCACCAAATATAAATTATGCTTTACTTTGAATTTAATAAATAATTATTATTCATTTTCTATTTGAATTATGACTAAAGTCCTGATTTATAAGCTGATTGAAAAACATCTATAACTTTCAAATGGTATCACATTTTTTTAATCTGAAACATGTATAACATTCTATGCTTCACATACTACAAGATTAAAAAAAAAAATCGTGAAGTTTTGACCAAGTTAAGGTGGTCAGACATATGATTTTTTTATATTTTTTAAAATTTGTGATAAAAAATTCATAATTAACTATTTACTTGGAAAAAAAATGAAAAAAAAAATGTATCACATGAAGACATGAGTCCTCTACTTATATCTAAAATATTCTAAAAAAATATTATCATTTTATTGTGGTTAGGGTGGTCAGGAAGACACCTCCTTATTTTTTCCTTGAAATTGAAGTACTAGTACATTGAAACTTTAAATTTTCACCAAATAGATATATTTTTTTAAATAAACCTAGTAGTTTAGAAACTACATTCAATTTTCTATAGATCCTATTCTTGCATATTTTTGAAATAATATAGATAACTTATTCAAATTTTTATGTCAAGTTTCCTAACTCTGATTTTTCTAATTTTCTTGCCACTTAAGGGCCTATTTCTTCCATGATGATCCTACACATATCCATGACCTGAATACTAAATGGAAATGCAATTTTTTAGATTTTTTTTAATGATTTAATATGCAAAAATGCAACGTATATGCACTTTCACTAATGCAAAATTAGAAACTCTAGAATGTCAATTAACTAATGCAAAGTGCAATGCAATGTTGGTGCAAGATAATTCTAGGAGGATGACATACTCCAAATCAAAAAATAAGGTATTCTAAGTGTAGGTTCACCAAAATAAAATGAGGAAAAATATGGGGGTGATTTCTTTCACTTCAAGGGTTTTAGACCTAAAAGGAGAAAGACCAATTCTTCAACCTTCCAATCAAGAACAAACTGTTGAGATTTAAATGCAAAGGAGATTGGAATCTAAAAAAGGAAAGGTTCTAAGGATTCAATCATGTATAATGAAAGGTTCACTACCAATTCTAAACTTGGAAAAGACAATATGCTAGAAAACACAATGTGATATGCAAACAAATGCTAAATGACCTAAAAAATGCCCTAGAAATGTAAATAAAGATAAAAGAAAAGTAACAATGTGAATGGTGTGCAGCTAGAAATCTTGAAGAGATTGGAAATAGCTCTAAAATTCTAAAAATGTTGATTTTAAGTCTAGTGGGACTTATTCGCCACTCTATGCGAATTAGTCCTAGTTCTGGGTTTCTACATAGAAGTGAGTTTCTGGAAAATGGGTATCCAAATCTACAAATATATCTGAAAAACACCTACAATGGGACTGATTTACCACTTGTGGAAAATGAGTCTAGTTGGATTTTTTAGGAAATCAAAGTCTGGATCTTCTCTTCTCAGTCTGCTCAATTTCTACCTCCAGGTGTTTGAATCCAAAACCCTAATTTTTGGGACTATAAGTGACTTTTTGTGAAAATTTTGACCTTGCAAGTAGGGAGATGACTCCAACAAGTTTGAAACCTATTCTTCAATCATCTCCAAGCCTTCAAAGCACTTAGATTTACAACCACACAAGGAAATAGAACAAAAGTGTTGATTGTTGGGGATTTACCTTGGTCAAACCATGTTTAGGTAATTAAACCAAATGATGAAATTAGATGAAGCATGAACATGAAATAATGCAATTAGAACCTTTCCATGATGATGGATCTTCAATTGCTACAACAATGGATGAAGAATTTTCCCTTGAATGCCTTATAAATGATCTTGAATGCTATCTTGATGACCTTGTGAAGACTTGAAATGCATTATTATTGAGAACATGAATGTATGATGTTGCTTGGATGAAATGAGGTTTTTCAAGCTTATTAGTATAGGAAATCCACTTACATGACCATTAATTTGATCCCCAAGGCTAACATTGAATAAATTTGAATTAAAAACCCACTTTTCCTGCTCAAAGCCTTAAAAATAGGCCAAATGGGACTCATTCGCCATTCTGGGTGAATGAGTCCTACTTGGATGTGACTCATTTTTTGAAGGTGGTGAATGGGTCCCACAGGAGCTATTTTTCATGCTATAATGTCATGGAGTGAAGATTTTACACTTTTATGTTGATTTTGTTGGGTCTTTGATCAAAATAAGCCTTGGGATCCACAATATAGGGTTATAGGGGCCTAATAATGATGATGTAAAGGTTACGAATATTGGAAGAATGAAGAAGAATGGCCTTCTATATAGTTTTGTGTTGTGATTTATTTCACCATGTTATATGATTTACAACTCCAAGACTAAGCTATTGCTTGAACCTGTATTTTGGTCTAGTATCTGAATCGGTATATGAGCTACACCATACAATATTTTGGTCTAAAATCCTTTGTGGCTAGTATTTTCTAATTATAGTTTTGAGAAATATTTTATGGGTGTTGAATGCATATATTTTCAAAATCTATCATGCTTCGGTGCTTGTATGGCTTATCTGTTGGAAGAATGGAATCACTAAGAGGGGGGTGAATCAATGATTCATGAAAGTCAATTTTTTTTACAAATCTAAGGATTTAATTGAATTTTGAACCAAAAGATCAAATGATAGTTTATGGAACAATTTTGACTTGTGCATGTGTTTGCATTAACCATGAATTAAACATATAGACATAACATCAACATAGGTTAAACTTAAGATGTTATACACTTTCATATGTAGAATAGCCCACATTAATAACATAACCTTTTATGCATGATATTTTGAAGTATTGGCAAAAATGAAAGACTGATAATTAACAACGATTCAATGCATTTGATGACACATTGAGACTAGAAAAATAAGAAAAAAAAAATCATCACTTAACACAATATATGTCCTGAGTGGAAAACCCTCTTGGGGAATAAAAACCACTCAAAAAATATTTCTCTTTACTTACTTAGAGCACCAACTATTCAAAATTCAGGCGCACCAACTCCACAAAATTCAGGAGAACCAACTCCACAAATTCCAGAAGCACCAACTTCATAAGATATAGGGGCACCAAATCCTTTACAATGCATGATAGTTATAGTACTCTATCAATACCCTAGGTGCAATTTGTAGTCCTAGTGTCTCAATAGAAAACTATAAATATTTTCAATAAGAACATTGAAGAATGTTGTACGAGAATGGCATCTTCTCTAAATATAATAATCTGAGAATCACTATTATAAAGATTTTCAATCTAATACAACTTTTGTACAATATGTCTAAAGCCTTATATTATTCTTCTAGGTAACGTAAAAAATGTCTGAAGGTTGTCTTTTAAATACATTGCATGAAATAACCTCTAAATGTAGTTTCAATAACTATAAACCAACTTGGGTTAGGGTTATAGGTGAGAAACCCTAAAGAGTCTTTTAACAAACTGTTTCACAAGTTTAAGTAAAGAAAATGAGAGTATTTCTATTATAGCCTGAGAAGAATCATCCATAGACATCAAGATATTTTTTGCATTACCTAATTATAGTGCAAGAAAACTAAACAAATACCATAAAGATTTGTTGAGGAGTTCCATAACTACCCAGTTGGAAGATGCCAACAAATCTTCTCCAGTGTATTCGAGCTTTGTCACTTCAAGCTTTTGAAAATATTCCACCTAATCATTGCAAACCATGGACATACTCTCCATGTGATTTTCTACCTATCATACCCTAATGAGGGCTTTGAAATAATGAAATAAAAAATTCATTTGACCAAGCTTTGAAAATAAGCTTTTAACCTTTACTATACCCAACAGCCTCGGGCTGGGATGAACTTTATCACATATTTTAGCATGAGCAATTTTTTCCAATAGAAATTTTTTTATGTCACCTTTAGTGCTCAATACACCATATAAGATGTCTATTACCTTAGCAAATCAAGGAGGTATGTATTGACAATTCCATAAAGAAATGTGAGTATCAACTTCCTTAAGACAATATCATTACATTTGAATGTAACAAGGAACTTGAATCACCTCATTTGATCAATCTGAAATACTTCAAGTGCAAACACCATAGTGATTCCAATGATGCCAATGCAACCAAACTAAACTAAAAGTCATCTCAAGAAGTGAGATGTAAACACCATTATACAAGTCAGGTATAAATATCATGAATGCCTTAAAAAAATTTAGTAGTTGAATAATATAAGATTAATAATGCACTAATATATCAGTCAAAGACAAACTGATAATAATCAATTGAATATATACTTGTAACTTGTATCCTTGAAGGAGAAAACTAAAAATCATCCTGTCAAAATGATAAACACTATCAACATCATCATATATCAAAATTCTGAATCAAAATCTTGTAAATGCATATCATGTAACTGCAATGTATCATTAATCAACCACATGTGAATAAACCAATGTAACTACATATCATAGAAATAGTTTTTTCATCAAGGAAAAAACCACAAATCATAAACAATAGAGAGCCAACAAACATCCCCTTTGTCCTTGATGGAAAAATACATATCATCTCTCCCCCTTTTTGGCCTCAATGACAAAGAATTAAAGAAGAGAATGTGATATGGCATGAAGATAAACAACTGAGAAGCCAACCAACTATCCAACACAATAACCAACTGCAAGTAGAGAAATATAGAAAAAAATATATATATATGCAAGAGAGTTGTGAATGAAAAGATATAGTAACAAACTCCCCTTGAACCAAAAATAGGAGAATCAATGAAAGAAGGATTCAGAGATAACTCCCAATCTAGGCCTTAGCCTTTAAAAAATTCTTTGGATAGAGGTTTAGTGAATATAGCAACCACATGTTCTTGTGAAGCAACAAATTATAGAGATACTTCATTAGCCAACAATTTTTCTTGAAGAAAGTTAAATTTGATTGCAATGTGTTTAGTGCGAGAGTGCATAACATGGTTCTTAGAGATATTGATTACACTTGAATTATCACATAAAATAGAAGCAAGATTAGGAACTATAATACCCATATTAGATAACATATGAGCCATCCAGACCAATTGAGTACAACAAGAAGTGGAAGCTATGTACTCTACCTCAATAGTAGAAAGAGAAATAGATTCATGTTTCTTGTTGTGCCAAGCAACTAACGGATCACCAAGAAAGAATGAAACACCACTTGTTCTTTTCCTATCATCCAAACAACTAGCCTAGTCAACATCTATATATGCAATCAGAGAGAAATCATTGCTTCTAGGATACCAAATACCATAATCAAGAGTACCCTGAATATACTTAAAGACTCTTTTAATAATAGTAACATGGGATTCCTTAGGTGATGCCTGAAATCTGGCAACCATGCAAAGTTCCTACATTATATTAGGTCTAGAAGTAGTTAAATATAACAAACTGCCAATTATTGATCTATATTCATACTGATTTCCATCAGGTGAATCATCAACCTTAGTGATTTTTTAGCCTGTAACCATTGGAGTACTAACATGATGGCATCCATCCATTTGAAACTTCTTAAGAATCTCTCTAGCATACTTGGTTTGAGAGAGAAATATAACATTTTCAAACTAAGAAACTTGAAGGCCAAGAAAGAAAGTCAATTCTCCCAACATTGACATTTCAAATTTAGATTCCATCATATGAGAGAATTTGTACTTAAATCATCATTATTACAGCCAAAAATGATATCATCTACATAGAATTTAACAACCAAAATAACAGCACCTTCAATCTTGACATAGAGATTGTTGTCAACACCACCTCTAATGAAGCCATTTGGTGTCAAATGATTGTCCATCCTAGAGTGACATGCCCTAGGTGATTTTTTCAAGTCATATAGGGAATTCTTGAACTTGTAAACATGATTAGGCCCATCTTTGCAAACAAATCCTTTAGGTTTTTCCATATAGACCTCTTCATCTAAATAACCATTTAAAAATGCAGTCTTGACATCCATTTGTTAAACAATGGAATTCTTATAAAAAAATAAGCTAAAAATATTCTAATGGATTATATCCTAGCAACAAGTGCATAGGTTTCACCAAAATCAATACCTTCCTTTTGAGCATGGCCTTTGTAGACATCCCTTGCCTTGTTGCAAAAAAAAATTCCATTTTCATCAAGCTTACTACTATAAACCCATTTGACACCTATTGCATTCTTGTCATCAGGTCTTGGGACTAACTCCCAAATTTGGTTTTTCTCAATTTGATTTATTTCTTCCTGCATACCCTTAAGCCAACATTCATCCATGAGAGCTTCATCATAGTTCTTAGGTTCAAATTTAGTGACTAAATAGAAGGCTCTATGCTCTACTATTTGAGCTTTTTCTTCAACTTGAGTAGTTTTTCTTTGTGTTTGAACTCCAACATTTCTATCCTCAATGATCTAACTTTGAGGACTATTTTTAGCAACAAATTTTGAAAGAGTTTTGGGCATAGTATTTATAGGACATGTTGTCTCAAAATATTTAGGTATTATCTAAAGTTCTATTTATAATTCTTCCTCATCAATTTGCACATGATTATTTTCTAAATGTAATCTTTCATCAACTTTCACATTTATTGCTTTAACAACATTATTGAGCCTTTATTATAGAATTTGTATTCTTTGCTTTGAGTTGAGTATCCCAAAACAATACCCTCATCACACTTTGATTGAAAGCTTCATAGATGTTCATCATCTTTCTTGGTAAAGAATTTACTACCAAAGATTTTAAAATGTTTTATAGAGGCAATTTTTCCATGCCACAATTCATAAGGAGTGTATTTTGATTTCACCCTAAGTTGCACTCTATTTAAAATGTAAACAGTTGTATGAATAGCTTCTTTCTAATAAATGCCTATCAATTTAGCCTCATCTAACATGGTTATTTCCATCTCCTTCATAGTTCTATTTTTACGTTCAACAACCCCATTTTGTTGAGGTATTATAGAAGCTTCATATTTCCTTTTAATACCATGTTGCTCACAATAATCAATGAATTCCCTAGAGGTGAACTCTCCCCATTTATCAAATCTCAAGCATTTGAGCTTTAGATAAAATTCTTTTTTGACAATTTATGAAAGATCTTGAATCTTTCAAATGCTTCTGACTTATGTTTAAGAAAAGTAACCCATACCATTCTTGTATAGTCATCCACAAACAACATGAAATACTTTTCACCATTAATTGACCTTTTTCTAGTTGGCCCACACAAATCTGTATGCACCAGCTATAAAGGCTTAGTTGCAAAATGTTCTTTTTCCTTAAAGTTGACTCTAGTTTGTTTACCATTTAAACATTCTTTTCACACAAATTTTTTTGGTTTATTAAGAATGGGTAAACCTCTAACATTATGGTTTTTACTCATTCTAACCAAATTATTAAAGTTTTTACTATTCCATAACAAGCTTTGTTCAACTTGACTCATTAGACACATACCTTCATTACTATCATTACTATAGGTGTCTAGAGGGTTATAAACATTACCTTTAGTCCTTTTCCCAGCTACAACAATATTTCCATACTTTTTCTTGATCTGGCATCCCTATGAAGTAAACATGGCATGATAGCCACTATCACAAATCTGGCTAACACTAATTAGATTGTGCTTTATACCTTCCACATAATACACAACATAAATGGGTGTGTCCTCATTTAGCATAAGTGAACCTTTACCTTTAATCTGTATACCAATGTTATCACCAAATTTAACATATTGATTACTTATAATCTTCTAGTTTGATAAACTTTTACTTTTCCCCTGTGATGTGGTTATAACAACCACTATATAGGACCCATAAGTCCCTCTTTCTATTATGAAAATCAGTTTGGAATGGCATTGATTGCTCTATGCCTTTGACAACCTTAGGTTTCCAAATTTTTTTAGCTTTTTTTTGTTTATCATGTAGATCAACTTTTCATTTTTTGACTGTATGTCACAAAGTGTTGCATTTAATGCATTTGACATGGTTTATAAAACCAAAGTATTGCTATGTTCAAACCTTGGCATTCCAGAAGTCATCAATATGCAAGTACTCACTTTATGGAAAAACTTGTTGCAACAGAAGCAGTAACCATAAAAATAAGAATTAAATCTAAATAGCATTCTTTTGTTTTCAAAAGAATGTACATAATTCTTACCAGATTCAAAATGATTTGGTTTAAAAATCTTGTTTGTAGAATTAGTTTTTTGCTTCAAAGTATCAATTGAACACTCACCCTTTTCAAAACCTACTCCAATTTTATCCTTATTCAATTTCTACTTGCTAAGAACATCATTGAGCTTTATTGTACTTTCATACCCTTCAATTTTCTTTCTAAGATTAACAAATTTTTGCTCCAATCCTTGAATTTCTTTGTCTTTGAGACTCAGTTATTTTAAGACAATCCTCAATTCTCTTAGATTATTCAAGCTGAGTCTTCAAAGAAACTATTGCTTGATCTAGTTTTTGTTCTTGAGCAAAGACTTGATTTTTGTGTTTTCTAATTTCGTTTTGATGGAACCTTAATTATTATGTCCCATCTGAAACCCTTTTTGCATTTAGAAGGGTTTTAGAAATTTTTTCCTTGGAATCAAATGAGTGTTCTATTTTGTTGTTGACTACCTATTACCCATTTTCAGTCACTATTTTAATATTTTCTATAATTAGGCAGTTGGCTCCCTCATCATGAGTTTAGAAAGTTTTATTATAATGCTTTTGGGGTTCTTAAGTTTTTTTTATCTATCGTATCATTCTTGGAAGTCCCCTCCATTAAAACAACTTATTAAGAATGTGCATTAAAGTTTTCAATTAAGTTCAGTCGGCCTTAAGTCTTTATCACTCATCGCTGATCACTTTTGAAATGTATGTTTTAAATTAATGATGAGTCATAATGTAATATCTTTTGATATTGCTCATCATGAATTTATCCTTGAACTTTTGTTTTAAATTAGTGATGAGCAAGGTTCTTAAAAGACCTCGTATCGCTAATATTTTTTGAATTCTTAAAGCCATAATAGCTATAAGCGATGACCTCTAACCTTATAATCACAGTTTCATCACTCATCGCTAATATATTGTGAAGAGATTGTTTGAAATTAGCGATGAGCGAGATGATGAGTTCCCAATCGTATCACATCTCATGATTTGTTTTAAATGCTAAGGTTATGATTAGCGATGAGCGATATGGTCCCTTATGAGGAGTTTTCTCTCGCTAACTTGACTACATCCTATTTGTGATATCTTTTGTGTCATTTATTGTTATGTAGGTGTACATTTCAAATAGTGGTACTTACATATCTTATCACTAATGGAAGCCAAGATGCAAAGTTTAACTAGCGAGGAGCAATGGATATGGATGAGATTAACAAACTAGCCTTAAATCTGAAGGGTTGAAATTTTTTCGCATGAGGAAGTTGCATCGCTAATAAAAATGGAGGAGAATGAAATGAATCAGTGATTGGGAACAACTGCTACATTAAGAGGCAATGTGGTAGAATCCTAAGGATTTCGTATAAAGCAAAAATAAAAGTAGTGAGGTGGATTATTGACCATTGATATAGTTTTCAAGTTGAAGGATCACTGATGAAGATTTAAAATTGAAAGGCTAATTGTCAGTTCACTCACACGAACTTACTATCAAATATTAATGGTGACATGCTCCCCTCTCTGCTATAAAAAAAAGTAGATATCTCGTTTATTGTGCATCCTAATTCACTGGCTAGTGTAAAGAATAGCCAAGACTGAAGAATTTGCAAGGAAAGCTCTAGAAATTATCTACAACTAGGGTGACATAGCTTTCATCCAAGTAAGCAAAATTGATACTTCTTTTTAATTGAGGTAGTAAGGTGAATTTCCTTGAAAGTTGATAAGAAAATTGGCGGAAAGTGCAATTTAGTCTTTTTTGGTGATTTCAATTTGACAATTGAGCACTATCTAAATTGTGAAGAAAGGTTTCCTATTCAATAGTAGATTTTTTTCTTGTGATAGTTGTGAAGGGTTTTTGTTTGGCTGTAAGAAATTTTAAACCCTAGTCTCCATTTGTTTTACAAGCATGAGTGACCCAGAGCCTAGTGAATCCAATGTTAGACTAGAAAGGAAACCAAAGGAAAAGAGGTTCAAAAGATTTAAAACTTGACATGCTTTAGCTAAAGTTGTGCCTAAACTAGTAGCTATGTCTAACCCTTTTCCTAGTACCCCTGCAGCTTCCACAAGGTCTAGAAGTGCAAAGAAGGAAATTAAAAAGTTCATGCAAGAAAATTTTGGATGTATCAAAGAGGGAGGGTCACGAATTGGTAAAAGGCCCACAAGACAAGTTTTTTCTACCACCAAGTTGGTTGATAATGCTAGCAAAATTTGTGAGAAACCCCAACGCCAGAGTGGATGGAATTTTTTTTTGTATGCTTTCAACAGGTGAAATTCTATTTAGCCTACATGCTATTTATGGAGATTCAACTTGGGAATGTTAGTGGTTCCAATTTTTTTTGCAGAAGTTGATTTAATGATGGAGCAAGCAAGGCACTATGACCCCCCTAATAGGAAAATCAAGAGTGATAAGGGTGATATAATTCTTGAGGTGACAAAGGATAAAAGGGTGGATTTGTTCAGGTTGAATCCCAATTACATTACAAATTTCAGGCGTTTTGATTTGTATGTTGAATATGAAGGGAGAAAATTTGCATATAGAGAAACAATACTTCTGTGACATAGAAGAAGCAACAAAAAATTCACTGTTCAAGATGTTGAGGCTTTCGAGTGTGAAGAATTTGAAGATTATTTCAAAAGAACTTATTATTGTTTGAACCAAGTGCTAGCTCAAGATTTTGAGGTTATAATAGCCCTTGATTTGTTGGTGATGGTGGTAGATACACAAGAATATAATTAGTACACTAGTTTTCATTATGCTAAGTTGGTTTCCCAACAAATGCATGAGGATTTTCTCAATTTGAAAAAGGAATTTCTCCCTCTATCTTTCCCTCATTATTCCTTATTGATGCACATTCTCTTGTGGGAAGGAGATTATGACTAGAAAAGGAAACTAAATTTGAGGATTATGAATAGTGAAAATGAGGCCATCCCTATGCAAATGTGTATGTACATTTGTGATCAATATTGCTCCAATTCCAACTACATCTTGTTTTCCAATGTTGTAAGACACAGTATCTTAGAGTCATTGGGTGTAGCATCTAGATTCAAACTTTCTTCGGAGATCAAAAGTGTTATGTGCCCAAAGGATATACCAGAATCTATAACAACACATAATTGGGTAGACTAGTTTTTGCATTCTATATATACTTTGATAAGGGTTTATGGAGCTAAAGTGGCACCCCATTGTTTACGCTTGTATATCTCAGACAGATTGGCTTGCATGGAGCTCAAGTGGCAAATGGAGGCTATGGATTATGAAATATTTAGAAAGGACAGAAAGGATTTTTTGGTATACCCCCAATGTTCTTTTGCTTATTTTAAGGTCACTTCCCTTGAAGGGTATGATAAATTGGGAATTATGGTGAATAATCTCAAAGTGCCTATAGATGAGGTTAGAGTTTTTGACCCAGAAGGATTTGTGGTAGGAAAAAGAAAAGAAAAGAACTTAGGCATCATACATCATGGAATTTTCTATAAAGATGATGTACTAAGGAATTTTACAAGTGATGAGGTTGTTATTGCTAGGAAAAAGGAATGGAAAGCTATGACAAACCTTGAGGAGAATATTATGAAAAAGAATTCCTTTTACATCAATCCATATAATTAAATTGAAAACCCCTTGGAGAGGGCCTTTGATATGATAAAGGACTATCAGTCTGAAAAATTTAAAGCAAAAGTAAAGGAGGCTATAGATAGAGCCTAGGTCCTCTTAGAGAAAAAATGGTAGTAACAAGCTAAGGATATATGAGAATGGCTTGAAGATGTTCAAGCGGTCAGGGAAGAACAAGTGGCAGAACATGTGCCAAGAAATGAGGAAGTTGAGAAAAAAATTCCCCTTTCTCATATTGAGGAGACTCATAGTTTAGATGTTCCTCCTGACAAGATTTTCTAATGGTATTATGATAGAGAAAATGATGATGATCCCAAAATTAAAGAGTGTGATGAGTTTTTGGCTAATGGTAATTTTTTTTAGATTAAAGAGTTTTAGGAGTTTATGATTCAATAGTAGTGTAAAGAAATAAAAGAGAGACTAGAAGTAGCTCAAGTCAATGTTGAACCTTCACATCAGGAGGATGCTGAGAAAGTAGAGGATGAGAAGATTAAGGCTGAAATTGTAGCCATTAATCCCACTAAAGATCGAATAATTGTTAAAGATAGTGGAATCATGTTATTATCAAGATGTACTATCACAACTGCCATAGCATATGATGCAATTAAAAGAGATCCTCAAGATTTGATAGTTGAAGATTAGTTTGAGAATAAAGTTTTTGGTACTCAATATAGTCTAAAGCTCCATACCCTTGCAATTTTCTCTATGTCATCTAATACTAGCAAACATGAGGTTGCTAGACATATTTAAGATGTCATTGGTTAAAACTAGTGGTTAAAAGAGCTACTGACATAACTCCAATTTAGGAAGTTGAGTTAACTATGTACACATGTTGCAATGCTTAGTGTGGATGCTGCATATTTCTAAAAAGATATGAATGAGAGCTACCATTCAAGCTTTCCAAAATATAGTGACTTAGTCTTCTTCCTCTTCTTCATTTAATATGACTACACAAGATAGGGAAACTTTGGCCCTCAAAATTGATGATTTGAGAGAAAAGTGAATTGTTGAAGAAGAAAATTTCAAGCAGGCCAAATGAGAGACAATTAGGGTGGCCAATGAAATTTTTAGAGATGTAATTACGCATAGAGTGAGCAAGTTGGCCCATAGGGCTAATGATGTGTGGCTGATGTATAAAAACATTCATGAAGCAAATACAAAATATCTGCAAGTATAGGAGGCCTTTAGGAATGAGTGGAATAATTGGATTGATAGGGAAAGTGATTTGAAATAAATGATGCCAAAAATAAAGGATGATCCTGAGGCACCCACAAATATTCCTGAAATCTTGAAGGCTATTGACTCAATAAATGAGGTAACTACTTTCCATGGAATTTTTGGAATACAACTCCAAAGTAAGTTGAAAATATTCAAGGAAATGGACAATCATGGTATGCCTCAAATATTGAATTCAAATGGTGAATTGCATCTGTTTGACACCTGGAAGGAATATTTGGGAGAGTTGCTTGAATCGGCTATGATGCATTTGTATGTCATCGATTAAGCTTGTTCAATTCAAATATTGATATGATGGTGGAGATTGAAACAAAGATGGATATATTTTTTAAGGAAGCCAAGATTTTAGTTAATGCAAGGTACTCCCAATATATTACTAAGGTGTAGGATTTATTGAATGTTAAATGTCCCACTAAAGAAGAATACAATATTTGGTTGGAGAGATATACAAAATGAATAAGAAGAATAATGGATAGGAGGAGAATAATACATATCCTAAAAATAATACATATTAGGATTTTGATGTAACATGGTAAAATATTATTCTCTCCTAAAAACTCAAAGTGATTAGCCTTTGGTGCTAATGTGAATTAACACATTTTGACCTTTTTCTTCATTTTGTGCCTTGCTTCATAAGTTTTGCTATTTTGATTTTCTTACAGTTGAAATTTTGAGCACATGGAGAATATCTTGTAACTACTGTAACAAACTAATTATGTCTTTTAAGGTGGGACCTATTTTCCACGAAGAGTTGAGGATAATTTTTCCTCATGTTTATTTGCTTCACCTGAAGACTCAAGTGTAACTAGGAATGGAATATTGATGCAAGTGGTCCTATGGGATAATGACATGTGTGTTATCTAGTCTGAGGCTTGTTTTTCTCCTTCATCTCTATAACAAGGAATTTAGGACCAAAATCATGAGAGTTAGAATTTTTTGAGTTGATATTGTTACTGTTATCAAGAAAAATATGAAGCAAGTTTTAGAGTTCAAACTTATGCATGTAAGACTAATAAAGGTATAGCATTTATAATACATAGTAATATCAATTTCATGGTTATTCTCTCTCCTTGTATGTGTGTTATATTTTATGCTTGGAAGTAGTCAAGGATTTCTTTCACTTGTCTCTGTCATTATCTAATGGATGTTGAGTTTCATGTTTTCCTATTGATTCAATGAATTGATGTAAATTTTTATATGAGAGTGATAACTTATAATTACTATGTGCTAGGATATTTGTAATAAGTGATAATCCTGAAAGTCATAGAGAAATGTTGTAATACAAGATTTGTTGGGGTTGTATGTGTTTATATTTGAATTGTTATCAAGTCATGTCAAAAGGTATTGACTCCATGCTCTGGATAAAGACACTAGTTCATGCATGATATTGGTGTTACATTTGCAGTGTTGATTCATTAACTAATCAATCTTTTAACCATAAAATTTCAATAGGAACACTATTGTTATTCATTTTTTAGGTATCTTTTCTTTCATATTCAACTCATATAACATTAACATAATAAGCTGCCAACCTATTCAATGTTACTATTAAGTGGTATCATGAGAGATATTTGTTATTAACAATGTATTTGATTGTAATTATGAAAGGTCTTTAGGTATACATTATGAGATCACCCTCCCAGGTTTCACAGAGCCCAAAGAGTAGGAATAGAATTTTAGCATTTTCTATTCATTCATTGGCTAATCCCTTTAGTATTAATGATGATTGAAAATGCAAAAATCCATAGGTATTTCTAGAGATCAGTTTGGTTCTTACAAAATAACCAATAGATTGGTGACTCCACTGGGGAGAACTTGAGAAATATTTGATAGAAGATCATCTAGCCTTGAGAGTCATTGAAGTTTCAAAACAATTTGTAACTAGAGATTGGAAATTGTTGAGTCCTATTTTCCCATTCGAGTCACCAATATATTTGAAACTCCACTGGAGAGAGCTTTGAATCTCTAGTTGCACACTGTTACATCACATATTCATTGAATCTAAACATCTGGTTTAGATAGAAAAATTTTCAGGCCTGGACGTGAAGTTGTTGCAGTGAACTTGAAAGTTGCATGATTTGTGGTGCTCTACTGTGGAATAAGACCCAAAAGGAAAATCATCTTTGAAAGAGCTTCATATTGCTTGAAGTTCAATCCTCTGTGAAGAGAGTTGGTGACTCTATCAATGAAGCTGATGAAGGTGTAAGGAACGTTTTAGATTATAAAGATCTCCAGCTAGGAGGAAGAATTTGCAGTAGCTACACATAACTAGTTATTCTCTATGTTTTTATTTTAATGAAGGATAAACTGGTATATGAAAACCATATTTGTAAGACTTGAAAAATTTGATTCCCTATAGAGTGAATAAGCACTAAGGAAGGGAAATAGTAGTGGTAAGCTTGCATACTTTTATATTACTAGATTGTAGTATCTATTATGAAGAGAAGTATTAAATGTTTTTTAAGAAACCCATTTAGAATATCTTAAGCAAGTTGAGATAGAATTTTGAATTGTAAAAGCTTAAGGTCATCTTGTAAAATAAATTTGAGTTTCCCTATAACTACAAAGTTGATATAAAAAGGCTTATAGAACTATAAGAAAATGTATCATCAACCTGTGCATCCTAGTGTGCAACCCCTCTCATGTAACAAAAGAAATTTCAGCATTAAAAGGTACATGGCCATAATTTTTTATGAAATTTATGGTTACCCTAATGTTATTCCATGTAACATTAGGGAATACTTACCAAAATTCAGTGGTGAGAAGTGTGAATCAACAAGGAAACATTTGCAATAATTCAACAATTTAATGAATGACTTTGAAGTAGATCATGAGTACTTGATCATGAGGTTATTTTTTTAGTCCCTAAAGGGAGATTCAAGAGATTGGTTCTCTAATTTACTAGCATGCTTAGTCTACTCTTGGGAGGAATTCAAATCAGTGTTCATGGAGCAGTTTGGTGAAAAAATCAGTGCTAGTTCTTTGCTCAATAAATTTATGAGCATTGAAAAAGAAGAGGATGAAATGGTTCCCGCATTTAATTGAATACTTGCTAGAACACTGAGGGATGTTCCTAAGATCTTAGGACTAAGTGATGCAATGTGCTTGTTTGTTTATTTAGGATCTTTTGATAATAACATGAGCTATCTATTGAGAGATAAAGATCCTAAAACATTGTAGATGGGATAGCCATGAACATTGGAAACAACTTGAATTATGGAATGCACAAGCATCATTTGAATGCAAGTGTTTGTTATCATGAGACACCAAATGTTGATCAAACTACTAGATTTTATAGTAATCAGACCATAAAGAGGGTCCATCTATAGCCTTATGGTTCAGATGAATCTGGTAGTTTGTTTGAAGATGAGATTCATAATGAAATAGTGTACTCATCATTCAGTGTACTAGAACCATGTAGTTTTGATTACAATATTGTTAGGGTTGAAAATATTTTCAATAGTGAGCATGGTATCAAGGGGCCTATTCATGCACATCCAACTCATAAGGTTGATCATACTGATTGTTATTTTTCTAGTCATACTAGCTTGAATGAAGTAGAGTTGGAAATTTTTATATCAGATAAGGATAACATTTGCATGCAAGATGTGGATGACATAGTTTCACTCTCAAGTGATCAAAATATGCATTATGATGAAAATTTGAGAAATAGGATACCACCATTTTTGGGTAATATTGCTATGGAGCTTGAAGAGATCTCAAATTATGTGGACATGGAAAAAAATTTAGATGTGTGTACTAAACAATCTGAGGATGGGAATGAAGTTGAAAATGTGTCTATCCGCTCCTGCAGTGATTACAATGATGACTTGAAGGATTTGGAACTTTATGCTGAGGAGGCTCTTATGTCAAAAATGAATGTAATGGAAACCCCTTATTTGATGAGTTTCCCTCTTCACTAGAAATGAAAAATGATGATTCTTATTGGTGTAAAGATAATCCACTCTTTGTTGAAGACTCTAATGATGCATCTGATATAGAGTTAGAATATGGATTTAAGCAAACAAAGTAATATTTTGATAGGATCTCTGAGGGAATTACCTATGAATTTTTTACATTTGAGACATGTGTTACAGATAAGGTTGATTATCAAGATGCCAACTACCTGGAAGAGTATGAATGCTTTTAGTTTCTGGTTCAGTTGGGATGGATCTTGATGGAGCATGATAATGAGATGAATAATTAGGAATGTTATTTTTAGTATGAACATGTTTCATGTTATGAATATAAAACACATGTGTCATGGGATGATAAATATTTTCAATTACTTTCTGATTACAGATTGCTGATTGACAAGGATAACAATGACACCAGTAAGTTCAAACATGTGGTAGTGATGGTCAATGGCAATGCTAGTGACAAGGTTAGTTTGTTGGCAGTTCATGGAATGGTCTTTAGACTTGGCCTAATATCGACAATAGAAAAGACAGTGTTTGACAAAGGCAAGGATATGTATGTCATTTTTGGGGGCCCGGGGCCTCCAAATGAAGTTTGAAAAATGGGTTCCTATGTTGCATAAAGGAGTAGTTTAGAATGCCCAATGGGTAAGGCACTTGGTCTACTTTCCCATAGATCTAGAATCTTGTCATGCCCACAAGAGGCATGCATCCCCAGTCAGAGCCACTGATGGAATCTTCATTCTTATGTCCCATCTTAAACCCTTGTTGCATTTAGAAGGGTTTTAGGATTTGTTTCCTTGGAATCAAATGAGTGTTCTATTTTGTTGCTAACTCCCTGTTGCCCGTTGTCAGTCACTATTTTAATATTATCTATTAGGCAGTTGGTTCCCTCATCATGAGTTTATAGAGCTTTGTTATAATGGTTTTGGGGTTCTTTAAAAGTTTTTTTTTTTTATCTATCATACCATCCTAGGAATTCCCCTCCATTAAAACAACTTATTAAGCACATGAATTAAAGTTTTCACTTAAGTTTAGTTGGTCTTAAATCTTTATCGCTCATTGCTAATCACTTTTGAAATGTATGTTTTAAATCAACAATGAGAAATGAGGTAATATATTTTGATATCGCTCATCACAAATTGATCCTTAAAATTTTGTTTGAAATTAGCGATGAGTGAGGTTCTTAAAATATCATGTATCACTAATATTTTTTGAATTCTAAAAGTTGTAGTAGCAATAAGCGATGACCTCTCACTTTATGATCATAGTTTTATCACTCATGGCAAAAATATTGTGAAGAGATTGTTTGCAATTAGCGATGAGCAAGATGATGAGTTCCCAATTGTAATGCATCTCACGGATTTGTTTTGAATGCTAATGTTATGATTTGTGATGAGTGATATGGTCCCTTCTGAGGAGTTTTCTCTCGCTAACTTGACTACATCCTATTTGCGATATCTTTTGTGCCATTAATTGTTATGTAGGTGTATGTTTTAAACTGTGGTACTTACATCTCTTGTAGTTGATGGAAGTTGAGATGCGAAGTTGAACTAGTGAGGAGCAATGGATATGAATGAGATTGAGAAAGTGGCCTTAAATCTGAATGGTCAACCTTTTTTCGAATGAGGCACTGGCATCACTGATAAAGATGGACAAGAACAAAGTGCATTATAAATTGATGACAACTTCTACATGAAGAGGCAACATGACGAAATCCTAAGGATTTCGTATAAAGCATAAAGAAAAGTAGTGAGGTGGATTATTGACCATTGATATAGTTTTAAAGCTAAAGGATCAATGATCAAGGTTTAAAACTAAATAGCTAATTTTTAGTTCACTCATGTGAACTTACTATCAAATATTAATGGTGACATGCTCCCCTCTTTGCCATAATAGAAAGTAGATATCTAGTTTATCATGCATCCTAATTCACTAGCTAGCGGAAAGAATACCAGAGACCAAAGAATTTGCAAGGAAAGCTCTAGAAATTATCTAAAACTAGGGTGACATAGATTTCATCCGGGTAAGAAAAACTAATACTTCTTTCTAATTGAGGTAGTAAGGTGAATTCCCTTGAAATATGATAAGAAAATTGGTGGAAAGTGCAATTTACTCTTTTCTAGTGATTTCAATTTGATAATTGAGCACTATCTAAATTGTGAAGAAATGTTTCTTGTTTAATAGTTGAGTTTTATCCTATCATAATTGTGAACAGTTTTTGTTTGGCCATAAGAAATTGTAAACCCTAGTCTCCATTTGTGTTACAAGCATGAGTGACCCAAAGCCTAGTGAATCTAATGTTAGAATGGAAAGGAAACCAAAGAAAAAGAGGGTCACGAATTGGTAAAAGACACTAGTTCACACATGATATTGGTGTTACATTTACAGTGTTGATTCATTAACTACTCAATCTTTTAACCATAAAATTTTAAGAGGAACACTATTGTTATTCATTTTTTAGGTATCTTCTCTCTCATATTCAACTCATATAACATTAACATAATAAGCTTTGAGCCTATTTAATGTTACTATTAAATGGTATCATGAGAGATATTTGTTATTAACAATGTATTTGATTGTAATTATGAAAGATATTTAGGTATACATTATGGGATCACCCTCCCATGTTTCACAGAGCCCAAAGAGTAGGAATAGAAGTTTAGCATCTTCTATTCATTCATTGGAAAATCCCTTTAGTATTAATGATGATTGGAAATGGAAAAAACCATACGTATTTCTAGAGATTAGTTTGGTTCTTAAAAGATAACCAAAACCTTTAAATCACATTTTAACTCACCTTTTATATATTTCACCATCTTCTAAATTAGTCTTGTTGTTTATATCCTATTGTTGTTTGACTTTAGCCATAAATAGAGTCTCATCTTCTTCATCTAAAGAGTCTTTTGTCTCACTTTCTAATTTATCTTTGATGAACAGTCTCTATTTCTTCTTGAAATTGAATTTCCTTTTAGGTTTATAGACCTTCTTCTTAAACTACTTGTTAGGTTTTTCATCATCATTGTTTTCTTCAACATAGGGGAATTTAGCCATAAAATTTCCAATTTTTCCATAATCAAAACATTTAAAGGGAATTCCTCCTTTGTATTTACTTGATCCCTTTCTAATTTTTCTAACAAAATGAGGTCCTCTTTTGTATCAGAGTCTTTTGACTCACTTTCAACTACATCTTCCTCTTTTTCATTTTGAAAAGATTTTTTTTTTCATGTTGAATTACTTTTGCTTGTTCTCATTTCAAAAGTAGTAAGCATTCCTTGTAGATCATCTAATGTAAGCTTGTCAAAATGTTTCTTTTCTTCAAGGGTTGAGACCTTAGTTTCATATTTAGGATGTAAGGTTATAATGACCTTCTTGAACACATCAAACTCTTCTATTTCTTCTCCTAACCCTCTCATTGTATTAACAACTTCATCTATTCTCAAAAATTATTCAACTGCATTTTCATCACCATTCATTCTCATTTCCTCAAACTGAGTTTTAAGAGTAAGAATTTTTTACTATTTGACTTTATCATTTTCTTGATAAATATTCTCAAGTTTTTCCCAAATTTCTTTAGCTGATTTTCAATGCATGACTTTAACAAATACATCTTTGGTTAACCCACACAAGAGAGCATGTTTAGCTCTAGCATTAGTTTCATACCTCTTCTTTTCAGTAAAGTCGGAGGGAATTTTGGACGGAACAACATAGCCATCTTGAACTATGCTCCATACATCAACATCAATTAAAATAAGATAAGTTTCCATTCTAATTTTCCAAAACACATAGTTTGTACCATCAAACAGTGGAGCTCTAGACATAGAAGTACCTTCTTGAGCTTGTGACATGTTTGGCAGACTCCCAAAAACCAAAATCAATCCTAGGTGGATTAGACCTATATGAGGACCCAATGCTCTGATACCACTTGTTGGAATATTGGAATCACTGGGGGGGTGAATTAGTGATTCATGTAACGCACAAGACTTTTTACAAATCCAAGGATTTAGTTGACTTTTGAACCAAAAGATCACATGATAGTTTATAGAATAGTTTTGACTTGTACATGTGTTTGCATTAACCTTGAATTAAACATATAGACATAACATCAACATAGGTTGAACTTAAGATGTTTTACACTTTCATATGTATCACAGTCCACATTGATAACATTAAATTTTATGCATGATATTTTAACATAAACATTGGCAGAAATGAAAGACTAATAATTATCAACCATTCAATGCATTTGATGACACATTGTGACCAACCATATAAGAAAAAAACACACATAAAATCATCACATAACACAATATATGTACTAAGTGGAAAACCACTTGAAAAATATTTCTCTTTATTTACGTAGAGCACAAACTCTTCAAAGTTCAGGAGCACCAACTCCACAAAATTTAGGGGCACCAACTCCACAAATTTTAGAAGCACCAACTTCATAAGATACAAGAGCATCAACTCCTTTACAATGCATAACATTTATAGTACTCTACCAATACCCTAGAAGTGCAATTTGCAGTCCTAGTGTCTTAATGGAAGACTATAAATATTTTCAATAAGCACATTGAATAATGTTGTATGAGAATGACATCTTTCTTAAATTTAATAAAATGAGAATCATTTTTATTAATATTTTCAATGCAATAAAACTTTTGTACAATATGTCTGAAGCCTCATATTCTTCTTCCAGGTAACCTAGAAAAATGTCTAAAGGTTTTCTTTTAAAGAAATTGTGTGAAATAACCTCTGTATGTAGTTTCAATAACTGTAAACTAACTTAGGTTAGGGTTATAGGTGATAAATCCTAAAGAGTCTTGTATAAAACTCTTTAGCAAGTTTAAGCAAAGAAAATGAGAGTATTTTTGTTAAACCCTGAGAAGAATATCAAAAAACCCTAAAGGTTTTTAATCATAATTAACAAAATTTAAGCTCTTATCAATAATATTTCAAAACCAAATATTTAATAACAAAAAAGATACAGATTTGAGTGAGCATAAAAATAGTTTTATGCCTTTCAAAAAGATAATCCTTTTATCATTCTTAACAAATTCCTTAACAAATTGTCTCAAGGCCTATAAGAATCAAAAAGGTTTTTGCATTACCTGATTACGGTGGAAGAAAATTGAACAAATACCATAAAGACCTGTTGAGGAGTTCCATAACTACCTAGCTAGAAGACGACAACAAATCATCTCCACTGGTATTCAAGCTTTGTCACTTCAAGCTACATAAAACATTGCACCTGATCATTGCAAACCCTAGACATACTCTCCATGTCATTTTATGCCTATCGTGCCCTCATGAGGGCTTTGAAATAATGAAATAAAAAATTCCTTTTACCAAGCTTTGAAAATAAGCTTTTAACCTTTAGTATACCCGAGAGCCTCAACTTAGGATAAACTTTATCACATATTTTAGCATGCCCAATTCTTTCCAATAGAAAACTTTTTATGTCACTTTTAGTTGTTAATACACCATATTTAAGATGTTGATTACCTTAGAAAACCAAGGAAGTATGTATTGACAATGCAACAAAGAAATATGAGTATCAACTTTTTCAAAACAATATAATTACATTTGAATGCAACAAGGAACTCGAATTTCCTTATTTGATCAATCTAAAATACTTCAAGTGGAAAGACCAAAGTGATGTCAATGATGCCAATGCAACAAAACTAAACCAAAATTCATCTAAAGAAGCCAAATGTAAACACCATTATACAAATCAAGTATAAATATCATGAATGCCTTAAAAAAATACAGTAGTGCAATAATATGAGATTAATAATGCACTAATATATCTTTCAAGGAAAAATTGATAATAATAAACTAAAAATCATCCTGTGAAAATGATAAACACTATCAGCATCATCATATATCAAAATTCTGAATCAAAATCCTATAATTGCATTATCATGTAATTGTAGCATATCATTCACTAAACACATGTGAATAAACCAATTTAACTACATATCATATCATATATGTAACTGCATATCAGAGAACTAGTTTTGTCATCAAGGAAAAACCACAAATCATAAACAACTAAAATACAATAGTATCAACATTTTTTAGTTGATTACATTTTGCAATTAAGTCTATTTCTTGTTTACTTCATGAATAATTGTGGTATGTTGAATCATTTTTTGTTGGATGTTAACCTGATGTAGTGTGCTAAGCATTTTTAAATTCTTGTTGGAAGATTTTGTGAATTCTTGAGGCAGACAATTGGTATTTTCGATAAACATGGATTGCATCAAATTAAGCCAAACTAATTGATGCTTATAGATGGATCAAGTATATATGTTGTAAAGATTTAAAGATTATGTGGTGAAGAAGAATCTGTGTCTATGAACATGTGAATGCAAAAAGTGTGAAGATGTTGAAGTGCATTAAATCACTGTATTAACCATCACTAGAACTGTATCCACACTTGTTAGGTGCACTCTCATTAGTTCATCTTGGTTGTGAAGTGAAATTTTGTTCTATAATCCATTTTGTAGGCAATGAGCCTCCTTGTAAGTGGTAAGCTTTTGTATACAGACAATGAGTCATATTTTGGGTAGTGAACCCTTTGAAGTGAGCCTATTGTGTTCAATTTTTCTATCAATTTATATTGTGAGTTAATCCTCACCATGGTTTTTTCCTCATTGGGTTTTCCAAATAAAATATGGTGTTCATTGTGTTGATTTTTCTTTCGATTATCTACATCTCATGTTCTTACTTAATAACATAATAGTTTGGTTGTGAAGTTAATAAGTGTTTGAAGTTTTTTGTTTGAATTTTCTAACAACTGATTCACCCCCCTCTCAATTGTCCCACATCTTTTAACAATTGGTATCAAAGCTTTTGTTTGTTTGTGTAGAGCTTAACTGTGTTAAATAGGCATAGGAAAACTTAGAGGGGGGTGAATCAATTGTCACAAAATTCAAAATTTAAAACTTCAATACTTATAAATTCCACAGCCACACTATTCTATTACTAAGCAAAAGCATGAAACACAAATAACAGAATGTAAATCAACACAATGAATACAATACTTTTACATGGAAATCCCAATAAGGGAAAAACCATGGTGAGGGTTAACTCACAATATAAATATTATAAAACTGAATATAGAGGCTCACTGCCAAGCACTCACTACACAGAAGAGGACTCATTGTCCAAATAAAAAGGATCACTATCTATAGAAATGACTCACTATCCAACAGGGAGGCTCACTTCCTATAGATACAAAAGATAAAAAAGGATCCACAACAACAATTAACACACATTCACAGCCTTGATCAGAATATTGTAGAAACCTTCAACTCACTACCTTCAAGAATCTACACAATAATGAACTACTGCCTCAACACACTTTTACACACTTCTACTCTTATGATTTGTGGCTCACTTCATCACTTTGCATCACACTGTCATACAAATCTTCACAATTCAACTTGCATTTATACCATCTTTAATCTTAGAAACTTTCTCCAAGGTTGGCCACATAAACTTCATTTCATAAATACTTCCTTAACCAACACCAAAAATACTTAACCTAAAAGAAAATGTCTTGGATCAACCCCACACTTCCTTAATTAAATTATATTCTTCAAATGAAGTGTTAACAATAGGTCGGCCAAGCCTAATGAAACCACAAATGAACATTGATGTACATGCTTCCCAATAATAAGATGACACACAAACAACACAACACGCCTCATTATGCACAAGAAAACATCTCAGATTACTTTAGATACACCCATAGCAAGTGAAACAGTCTTTGAACAATGAATACCTTCCACCAGTCCATCTAGACTACGCAAACACACACAACAACATTGAAACATAACTTTCAAACTACCAAATCTCAAACTTATTTTCCATAACCCAAAAAACACCTTCACAAGATATATCCTAGATCTGCAAGATCTGAGACAAAATAGTAGAGGACTGTGGAGCAGAAACATTCCTCCTAGTCCACAGAAGACCAATCCTACCAAAACAGTTCACATACTGGTGAACATAAATTTCACATACCATCAAACCAAAAGCTAGAATGTAGAATATATCACCATAATATCACCATTAGCAAATATTTATAATTGCACAAGCATAGGATCAACATAGGAGAAACATGGAGCACAAAACATAGCACATTCCAAACACATTCATCACTCTGACTTCTCTTCTTTATTAATTTTCTCAAAAGCACTTGGAAATTCATCAAACCAACACATCTGCAACATCATTAAGATAGCTCCATGTACTCACAACATCTCTAAAGAATCTCAAATATACATGTACAATCTCCAACATACAAAAATGTGTTGACATCAATGTCAATATTAATGGAAACACCACTAAACTTTCTCATACTTGCAACAGTCTCCCACTTTGTCATTGATGGAAACAGATGATCTGAAAAACCATCAAAGACAACATCCTTCACAATATCCTAGGAGAACACCTTATCTTCCCCTGCAACTATTTTTCACATGAATTTATCTTCCCCTTTGACATCAATCATAAAGATCAAAAACTTTGATCACTCCCTCTTAGGAGTGCACTCAAACTGTAACATTGAAAAACTTATCTACTCCCCCTGTGGAGTAGACCCATTTATTGGTCCAGATAAATGAAGAATCTATGAATTCATAGGATTGATGCACCTCCATGTGCACTTAGTTCGGAGGGCCAATGGCACCTAACATCTCCCTAAGATGCTCAAAAGTATCATGTAGAAGATCCTTAGTAAATATATCTACAATTTTCTCCTGTGTTGTCACATACTCCAGTCTAACTTCATTCTCCAACACCTTTTCTCTCAAGAAATGATATTTGATACATATGTTTTTTTTTCTTGAATGCATAACTAAATTCTTTAAAATGTTTATAGTACTCATGTTGTCACAAAAAATAGGAATGGGCTCATCACATATTACTCTAGGGTATGTGCAAGATCATCATGGAAAAAATAGGCCTTTAAGTGGCAAAAAATTTAGAAAATTCAAAGTTAGGTAGCTTGATGTAAAAATTAGAACAAGTTATCTATATTAATTCAAAAATATGTATGAATAGAATCTGTAGAAAATTGAATGTAGTTTCTAAACTACTAGGTTTCTTTAAAAAAAATAAAATCAATTTGGTGAAAATTTGAAATTTCAATGTAGTAATACTTAAATTTCAGGGAAAAAATAAGTAGGTGTCTTTCTGACAACTCTAACCACAATAAAATGATAATTATTTTTTATAAGATTTTAGATATAAGTAGAGGACCCATGTCTTGATGTGATGCATATTTTTTATATTTTTTTCTAAATAAATAATTATTTATCAATTTTTTATTACAACTTTTAAAAAATATAAAAGCTTGTATGTATGACCACCTTAACTTGGTCAAAACTTCATGAAATTCATTTTTTCTTTTTTAATCCTATAGTATACGAAGCGTAGAATGTAACACATGTTTTGGATTGAAAGAATGTGATATTGTTTGAAAGTTGTAGATATTTTTCAATTTGCCTATTAATTAGGACTTTAGTCATAATTTGAATAGAAAATGAATAATAATTATTTATTAAATTCAAAGTAAAGCATAATTTATATTGGTGGAAAGCTGAGAATCTCCTTTAAAAAACCTTTTGTTTCATCAATTTTGGGTTAAAAAAAGTTGTCAACCACATACCCATCATATTGCCACTTTTTGGCCCATCATGATCCTACACATACCCTCCAATGTCTTTTAGAGTTTTCTTCATCCAAAAAACCTTTGTGCAATAGGATTCTATAGCAATATATTTTCCCTTTGTAGTGGATTAAAAAGTTGAGTCTTTTTTCTTACTTCACCAAGAAACCAATCTTCCACCAAGAAAGAAAGCACCTCCAGTGGTACTCTTTTGGTCATCCACACAACCAGTCGAATCTGTAGCGGTATAAGCACTCAAGGTGAAATCAACACCCTTAGGATACCATAAGCCATATTTGGTGAACCTTTAAGATATCTAAATATCCTCTTTATAGTTGTAACATGTGCCTCTTTAGGATCTTCTTTAAATCTGCCAACTAGACATTGCATGCATAATATCTGGTCTAGGCAACTTGATGTAAAAAATTGAATAAATTATCTATATTATTTCAAAAATATGTAAGAATAGAATATGTAGAAAATTTAATGTAGTTTCTAAACTACTAGGCTTATTTTTAAAAAAATCTATTTGGTGAAAATTTGAAATTTCAATGTTGTAGTACTTAAATTTCAAGGAAAAAATAAGAAGCAGGTGTATGTCTGACCACCCTAACCACAATAAAATGATGATATTTTTTTATAAAATTTTAGATATAAGTAGATGACTCATGTCCCAATGTGATACATATTTTTTGGTAATTTTTTCCAAGGAAATAATTAATTATGAATTTTTTATTACAACTTTTAAAAAATATAAAAAATTGTATGTCTAACCACCTTAACTTGGTCAAAACTTCATGAAATTCATTTTTTTTGAATCCTATAGTATGTGAAGCAAAGAATGTGACACATGCTTTGGATTCAAAAGATGTGATATTGTTTGAAAGATATAAATGTTTTTAAATTCTCCTATCAATCAGGACTTTAGTCATAATTCAAATAGAAAATGAATAATAATTATTTATTAAATTCAAAGTAAAGAATAATTTATATTGGTGGAAAGATGAGAATCTCTTTCGAAAACTCTTTTTGTTTCATCAATTTGGGTAAAAAAAAGTTTCTAGCCACATACCCTACACATACCCATCATATTGCCACTTTTTGGCCCATCATGATCTTGCACATGCCCTCTAGTAGTAGTAAGATATAGTACTCCACCAATAATAGATCTATATTTTCTCTAATTAGTTTTAGTAGATTCATCATCTTTGCTTAGTTTACATTCGGTTAGTATAGGAGTACTAACTAGTTTGGAATCAGCTATCCCAAACTTCTTCAACAACTCTCTTGCATACTTAGATTGTGAAATGAATACCCTTTATTAATTTGATTCACCTAAAGACCAAGAAAGAAATTCAATTCACCAATCATAGACATCTCAAATTATTTTTGCATCTCTTCAAAAAAAAAATTACCCATACCTTCATTTCCACCAAAAATGATATCATCAACATATACAACAAGTATCAACATTTTGTTACCTTGCACTTTAAAGTAAAGATTGTTTTCAGTAGAGCCTTTGTTGAATGCTTTCTTTGTCAGGTATCTTTCCAATCTTGCATACCAAGCTCTAGGAGCTTGATTCAATCCATACAATGCCTTCTTCAACTTGCAAACCATGTTTGGTTTGTCAGATAGCTGAAACCCTTTAGGTTGTTCCATGTACACTTCTTCCAATTCACCATTTACAAATGTTGGCTTGACATCCATCTGATACACTTTGAAATATTTGTGGGTAGAAAATTCCAAAAACATCCTAATAGCTTCCATTCTAGCAACAAGGAAAAGTGTTTCTTCAAAGTCTATGACTTCAACTTGTGAGTATCTCTTGCATACAATTCTCTCCTTATTCCTTACAACTTCTCCATTTTCATTCAACTTATTCCAGAACACCCATTTTGAACCAATTACATTCTTATTCATAGGTGTAGGGACCACTTCCCATGTTTGATTATTTTCTATCCGGTACAACTCTTCTTTCATAGCTTTCATCCAACGCTCATCTTTACATGCTTCACTCATAGAACTAGGTTCAATTTTAGAAATTAAACACACATTTACCTCAATTGCCACTTTACTTCTTGTCCTCATGCCTTCACTCTTATCTCCAATTATCTGTTCCTTTGGATGATTCTTCTGTAAATACTTAGGAGTCTTAATAGTAGGTTCTAACTCATTATGTTCTTCTTCTTCTTCAGTCTACTCTTCTTTCTCTTTATTCTTCCTAGGTTCAAATTTACTTATCTCAATATGCCTCTGTGTTAAAAGATGTAGGACAACTGAGAGGGGGGTGAATTAGTTGTCATGGAATTCAAACTTAAAAACTTCAACACATATCAATTCTAGAACCACACTATTTTTTATTAAGTATGAGCATGAAACATAGATAACAAAAATTAATTTAACTCAATAAACACCAAATTTTTAAATGGAAAACCCAATAAGGGAAAAACCATGGTGAGGGTTAACTCACAATATAAAGTAGTTTCAAACTAAAAATAAAAGGATCACTACAAAGAGCTCATTTCCCTGAAAGGACTCACTGTCCTGATACAAAATCTCAATTCTTACAAAGAGGCTCACTGCCTTAAAAATATTGATGAAAAAAATTGGGCTTTATATCCAAAACAAGCTAAGAATATTGCATGTAACAAGTGTTGATGCAATTTCAGTGATGCTCAATAGACTGATTTAACACACTTCATCCTTTTCTCTCACTTCCAAATTTTATTCTCAACTGCCCCATTGATTTTGTGTATACACAAACTTCTATTTCTCTCTGTCACTATATCTCCATATCAAAATTTTCCAACATATTAATTTATATACCTGATATTTTCAGCAAGCATCAATTAGGTCAACCTAATTAGATGCATTTCATATTTACCAAAAATACTCACTGTTAGCTTCGATCATTCACAAAATATTTCCAAGAAAGTAATTCAAACATCCAACACACTACATTATATTGTCATAGACCTAAAATAGGTCGCACATATATCTGCATAGAAAAATCAATTCACCATATCACAATTACCCTAAGAAGTTAGCTAGGAATAGACTTCAATGCAAAAATAAACAAGCATTTTTTTGGATGCAACTATGCTATATGAGCACAAGAGCATGTAATATTCTGAACATGAATTCCTTCAACAACCATAAGAAATTTCTCAAAACCACATGCAATAACTACCAACTACGAAGGAATGTAGACTAGAATATGAGAGTGTGTAGCTTCAATATCGGTTCATATACTAGACCAAAATATTGGATCAAGCACAATATTAAACTTGTAGTCACAACATGGTGACATCAATGACAATAAAAATTGTAGAGATAGTCAACCTTCTTCGTTTTTCCAACAATCTCCCCCTTTGTCATTGATGGAAACATGTAAAAAAAAATTCTCCTTCAATCTCTCCCATCATTTCAAAATCTCTCCCCATACTCTAACTCTTTTCCCCTTTGACATCAATGGAAAAGGGTAGCCAAAAAGGATGTAAATAGAGGTTTAAACATGATATCAAAATAAAAAAGATTCAAATTTTTCAAAACTTCTAGCCATTCAATTACCTTCTTTTTCTTTCTTTTCTTCTTCACCAAAGAAAAAACAACAAAAATTGAACACACAAGATTCAAGTAAAAATGACACTCTTCACCTAAAACACTTTCTTATATCTTTCCTTGAGAATTGGACACCACTTCTTCCAGTTAAATGTAGGTGAATCCATTCTTGTGTAAATTCTTTCCAATAAGGTCAATAGAGTAAAAGAGGGTGACCAATATGAACACTGTCTCTCAACATCTTCTACATCAGTAAGTATTCTAGAAAGATGGTCTAACCAAACCTCATCAATCTCCTTAAGGAGTCAAAAGGTTTTCACTACATTATCTCTTTGTCTTTATAAAACAATAAATTCAACATGTAATTCACCAACTCTCAATATTTTCTTCCCTTCTTTGTCTTCAAATATATCAAAATTCATTCGAATGTTGTTCACTTCATATTCAATTGCTTCAATTCTACTTCTGAAATTATCTACTGGAGCAGGGCACTGGAGACTATATTTATAAATATCTAATATTTCTTTAATACATTTCTTAGTTTCCATGATCAATTCAGATAATCTTCCCTTGGCTTTAGCACACCTCTTTTCAACCAAAGCTTTAAACTTATGTCCTTCTGAACCTTCAAGCAACATTCTTTCTTCCATAATCTCAACTAGATTTTTTGTCAAGTTATCAAAGATAGATGATATTCCAATACCTTTCTAAAGTAGATAATCTACCAAAGGATAATTGATCTTCCATCTGTCAATATGAGAGGTTGCATTCCATAATTCACCAATATTCTTCATCTTTCCCTTAACCATCATAGACCAAATGTCATCAGGATTAGAGGATCTTGATCTAGTTAGGGATTCTTTCTCCTTTTCTTTTGAAATGTCAAAGAAATCTTCAATTATAACTTCTCTTTTTCAATTCTACAGGAGAATAAAAAAGGACAACCTCCAATTCTCTTTTACCATAGGAAGAGCCCACTTCAAACGAACTCAATGTAGATATATTGGAGAAAATATTTGTTTTCAAGGATATCAAATAAGATTTGTACATACTGGCATTATCTGCCAACACTTCCAGTTATCTATAGACTTGTTTCACAATAGGAATATTGGATTCCCATACCACATTATCTTTTTTTGGTAGGAAACTCAAAAATTAAAACAACAAGCACACTAGTAAAGATATGAATTAAAATGGATAACCCTCAATTACCGATATTTGAACATTTTCAGAAATATTCTCAAGCAACAAGTTACACAAATCAAATTTCATGTTCTCCTTAACCATCATATGTGCAATGTAAACAAGAATAGCCGATGTGGAACCTTCAAGATTTCTAAAATAGATCTTGTATGAAATGCCGTATGCAACATACCTTATAGCCAAATCCTTGAGAATGTTTATCAATAGACTTGTTGGGTCTTTCCTAATGCCAGTCAATTCCTCCACATGTTTGTACTTCACAATTTTCTTTCCAAGAAGATCCCCAATACTGCATAGTCTAGTAATTGCCTCAATCACTTCCTTTGTAACTAGGTAGGTATCATCCAATATAATACTTTTGTTCTTGAAATGATTCAATCAAGAACAAAATAAATTCTTTATAGGAAACCCATGAAAATTCACTCCACAAATCCATACCTAGGTTTTTTATGTTCTATAAAAAATTTTCGTTTAGCCCTAGTTCCACTTCTTTCATCTTTTTGTGATCAGATTCTTCTAGCTCAACTCCTTTCAACTTCACAGGGATGATGTCACTCAAATTTCTATCCATTTCTACACTTTCTTTAATTTTTTAATTGATACTTCATTTTTCTTCTTCCCTTTTTGCAAACAGAGAAAGGATTCCAGATTACCTGAGTCAATTTTTGAATTCCATTCATAATTTCTACAAGATCACTTCAAGATTACTTCAGAGCACCTTCCAAGTTCTCCAAATGCTCAATTAATTGAGGTATGTGTAGGATCATGATGGTCCAAAAAGTGGTGATATGATGGGTATGTGTAGGGTATGTGGCTGACGACCTTGTTTTTACCCAAAATTGGTTGAATGAGAAGTGTTTTTAGAAGAGATTCTCAGCTTTCCACCAATATAAATTATGCTTTACTTCAAATTTAATAAATAATTATTATTCATTTTATATTTGAATTGTGACTAAAGTCTTGATTGATAGGTTGATTGAAAAACATCTATAGTTTTCAAATGATATCACATTTTTTAAATCTGAAACATGTGTCACATTCTATGCTTCACATACTATAGGATTAAAAAAAAATCATTTTCATGAATTTTTAACCAAGTTAAGGTGGTCAGAAATAAGAGTTTTTATATTTTTTAAAATTTGTATTAAAAAATCATAATTAATTATTTACTTGGAAAAAAATTACAAAAAAATATGCATCACATTCGAACATGAGTCCTCTACTTATATCTAAAATATTATTAAAAATTATTATCATTTTATTGTGGTTAGGGTGGTCAGATAGACACCTACTTCTTATTTTTCCTTGAAATTTAAGTACTACTGCATTGAAATTTCAAATTTTCACCAAATAGATTTTTTATTTTTTTTAAATAAACCTAATATTTTAGAAACTACATTAAATTTTCTACATATTCTATTTTTACATATTTTTGAAATAATATAGATAACTTATTCAAATTTTTATGTCAAGGTGCCTAATATGATTTTTTTGAGTTTTTCACCACTTAAGGGCCTAATTTTTCCATGATGATCATGTACATTCCCATCGATAAGACTCACAAATTTTAACTTAAACACCTTCAAATTTACACTAAATTCATTAAATGCGACAAACATCAAAAGATAATAACTACAATCTTCTCAACACATAAAACCCTAATTTGGTTCGTAAAACATTATATACCAACATGTTTTCTTCTGATTTTATCCACAACCTTTGATTCTTCATTCTTTGCATCTCATTCTCATTCCAGTATATGACACACCGTTTATCCAAGGGATTTTTATAATTTTTTTGATAATGTTCCCCCTAAGACCATGCTAGTTTTAATTCTCAGAGGATTCATCTATACTGGATGAGGGCACAATTGCATTACTCACTTCAGGTTTTTCTTCTTCTTTCTTCTATATCTTATTTATCTCTTGCTTCATTTCTTCTTTGTCAACCTTCTTTACCAAGTCATTCTTCTCTACAGGAGTGAAATTCTTTCCTTTCTTTCTTTTGAAAACCTTTGAAACATGTTTAGGTTTATTACAATTATAACAAATGACATTTTTTTGATTACTCTGACCTCCATTTCCTCTCAAAATACATTGATTTTCTCTATGCCCAAATTTGTTATAGGTATAGCAATAGCCATTAAAGAACTAATTAATTTTTCCTTCATTAAATTTGTTCCTCATTACCTGACTTATCATTCTAACATGATATTTACATTGAATAGCTTTATGTCTATCCAAGTTCTTACATTCAAAACATTGTCCAATGAAGGGACTAGAAAACTAGTTATTTTTGCTTTTGCATTTTGTTGCCTTGTGACCATATTTATTACAAGAAAAATAGATACCATTGAAAGAGGGATACCTATGTGCATTAGGTTGTCTCACATGTAGTTTCTTTGTAAAATTTCTTTAATTTCTCTTATTCTTTCCTTTGTTTTGAGTCATCTAATTGTCCTTAGAACTTTCAGCTGCATCATTTCCTAAACCAAATTTGTCTTTACTTGATTTTTGTCTAGCAAGCAATTCTCCAAGCTTAGCGGAACTTGATTTGAAATTATTCTCATAGAGATTTTCCATTTCTATTTCAATCCTTAAGCTTACCACCTCCTGTTCAAGTTTAGAACATTCATCAATTTTGTTCTACACCATTATATTCAGACATTCTTCAATTCTCTTCTTCTCTTCTATTGTCACTTTTAATCTAATTATCCCTTGTTTCAACTACTCACTCACTTCTCTGTGTCTTTCCTTGAATTTATTTAATTGTTCTTTCAATTTCCAGATACATTCATTTGCTTCATCCAAATTCTCCTTCAGATCTATGTTTTCATTTTCAACTCTATCAAGATCCTTAACTGCAGTCTGAAGTTCTTTATCATCCATATCATCAACCATCAAGATCCTCCTTAAGTGGTTAAGGTCTTCACCAAGGAACCAATGATCTATTACCAATTGTTAAAATATGTTTGACAACTAAGAGGGGGGTGAATTAGTTGTCACAAAATTCAAAATTAAAAACTAGGTATGTGCAGGATCATGATGGGCCAAAAAGTGGCAATATGATGGGTATGTGCTTGACGATTTTTTTTTACCCAAAATTTTTGAAATGAAGAGGGTTTTTAAAGAAAATTATTAGCTTTCCATCAATATAAATTATGTCTTACTTTGAATCTAATAAGTAATCATTATTCATTTTCTATTTGAATTACGACTAAAGTCCTAATTGATAGGTTGATTGAAAAACATATATAGCTTTCAAATGATATCACATTTTTTGAATCCGAAATATGCGTCACATTCTATGCTTCAGATACTATAGGATTAAAAAAATAAAAAATGAATTTCATGAAGTTTTAACCAAGTTAAGGTGGTCAGAAATATGAGTTTTTTATATTTTTTAAAAGTTGTAATAAAAAAATTGTAATTAATTATTTACTTGGGAAAAAATTATAAAAAAATATGCATCATATCGGTACATGAGTGCTCTACTTATATCTAAAATATTATAAAAAAATTTATCATTTTATTATGGTTAGAGTGGTCAGACAGACACCTACGTCTTATTTTTTCCCTAAAATTTAAGTACTACTTTTATTGAAATTTCAAATTTTCACCAAATAGATTTTTTTTTAAAACCTAGTAGTTTAGAAACTACATTCAATTTGCTACAAATTCTATTTTTACATATTTTTGAAATAATATAGATAACTTATTCAAATTTTTACATCAAGTTGTCTAACTCTATTTTTTCTAAATTTTTTGCCACTTAAGGGCCTATTTTTTCCATGATGATGCTGCACATACCCAACTCCAACACATATCAATTCCACAACCACACTATCTACTATTAAGTATGAGCATGAAACATACATAAAACAAAGTAATTTAACACAACAAATGCCATTTTTTAATGTGGAAATCCCAATAAGGGAAAAACCACGGTGAGGGTTAACTCACAATATAAAGTAGTTTTAAACTAAAAATAAAAGGATCACTGCCCTGAAAGGACTCACTGTCTAGATACAAAAGCTCACTACTTACAAAGAGGCTCACTACCTACAAAATATTGACGAAACAAAATTGGGGTTTACGATTAGAATGAACTAAGAATAATGTGCCTAACAAGTGTTGATGTAGTTCTAGTGATAAACAATAGACTGATTTAACACACTTCATCCTTTTCACTCACTTCCAAATTTTATTCACAACTGCCAGTCATTGATTGTGCATAAACAGACACATACTTCTATTTCTCTTTGTCACTATATCTCCATATCAAAAGTATCCAACATATTCATTTATATACCTGATATTTTCTACAAGCATCAATTAGGTTAGCCTAATTAGATGCATTACACATTTACCAAAAATATTAACAGTCAGCTTTGATCATTCACAAAATATTCCCAAGAAAGTAATTCAAAAATACAGCATGCTACATTATGTCAGCATTGACCTAAAATAGGTTGCACATATATCCACATAAAAAAAATTAATTCACTGTATCACAATTACCCCAAGAAGTCAGCCAAGAATAGACTTCAATCCAAAAAGAAAAAAACATTATGTTGGATGCAACTACACTATACGAGCACTAGAGCATGTAATATTTTGAACATGCATGCCTTTAACAACCATAAGCAATTTCTCAAAAACCGCAACCAATAACTACCAATTGTGAAGGAATGTTGACTAGAATACCAGGGAGTGCAACTCAAATACTAGTTCATATATTAGACCAAAATACCAGATCAAGCATAGTATAAAACTTCTAGTCACAACATTGTGACATTACTGACAACAAAAAACTATATAGATAGTCAACCTTTTTTTTTTCAACACTGTGTATGTCTTCATAAACTTTCACATTAGCACTTTCAACAATCTTCCTTAATCTCTTATTAAAGCATCTATATACTTTACTAGTAGTAGAGTACTGAAGAAAAACTCCTTCATCACATCTAGCATCAAACTTTCCAAGATTTTCATCATCTCTTTAAATATTTCATAGTAGGAGTCTTACAAGTCCATAACTCAAAAGAAGTCTTTATGTTGTTTCTTCTAATCTGAAATCTATTAAGAACATAAACAACAATGTGAATTATCTCTCTCCTATACACATCCAATACATTTGATTCTTTCATCATGCTTCTTGCAGCTTCATGTATTTTCCTATTTTTCCTCTCAACTACCCCATTCTGCTGAGGGGTTCTCAAAGTATAAAATTGTCTCTTTATGCCATCCTATTCATAGAATGTATTAAACTCACTAGAAGTGAATTCTCCACCTCTATCAAATCTCAAACACTTGATTTTCAAATTTCCTTCATTTTCCACTCTTGCTTTGAACACTTTAAATCTATCCAGAGCCTGTGTCTTTTCCCTGAGAGAAGCAGCCCATGTCATTCAAGTATAATCATCAATAAGAAGCATGAAATAGCTAACACCATTTAGGTTTCCTATTCTAGTCAAGCCATAGAGATTAATGTGAATTAACTCCAGCATTTCGGTAGTAGAGTGCTCTTTTCCATTAAAGTTGCATCTTTTTTTTCCCAATTGACAACTTATACAAATAGTATTAGCAGATCCTGATATTCTAGGAAAACCTCAAACAATTTCTTTTGAACAAATTTTGACCAGATTATCAAAGTTTACATGTCCCATTCTCTGGTGCCAGAACCAACTTTCATTGAGTTTAGATAAAAAGAAATGACCATAAAATCCCTTAAGTACATAGATGTTTCCATGAGTTCTCCTTCTCGCAACAACCATATCTCCATTTTTGGATCCTTTTTGGATTTCACAGGTATTATTCTGAAACACAAGTTTAAAACCATTGCTACACATCGGACAAACACTCAAAAGGTTATTCCTCAAACCCTTCACATAATATGCATCATTGGTGTTGTGCACTCCATCAAAACTAATTGAACCTTTCCCACAAATCCTAGCTCCTGAATCATCACCAAACATAACTAAACTACCATCATACTTTTCAAGTTTGGTAAAATTAGATTTATATTCGGTCATGTGATTAGAAAATCCACTGTCAATTACCCAGTAGTCTTCATCCTATCTTGCATGAAAAATAGTAACCAAAGTACCTTCCATCATATTCCTCTTATTCTTTGGAGCCTTCTTTCTTGCAAATTTTCTAGGGTTAGTAGAAATAGATTTATTTTCCAAAGCTAAAAAAAAGCATTCACTATCATCAATCTCATTTTTAGATTCATCATCAAAGATTTCAGCTTCGTCTTTAACATAATACAACTTCTTATATTTCCTATCCTTTCTATCCTTAGCTTCATAATCCTTGTTCTTCTTATGTACAACTCTATTCAGACATCTTGAAGAATAATGACCAATATTACCACAACTGAAACATTTAAAGGGAAACATACTTTTATACTTCCTAGTAGGTCTTTCTTCAACTTCCTCGTGAAGTTCACTTCCAACTCATGTGAACCATCACTCTCCGGATCATCTTAAATCTTTATTTCCTTAAATGTTGTCTATGTCTTTTCTTCTATCATGTCTTCTTTCTTTAACTTTCTCATCTCAAATGCTTGGAAGGTGCCGAACAACTATTCTTTAGTATACTTTGAAGGATCATACATCTCTTCAATAAATAAGATCTTATCATTATAGCAATTTGGTAGGTTGATCAAGATCTTCTCAATAATATCTTTATTGGTCAACTTTCCCCCTTGATTCTTAACTTCATTCTTTGTCATCTCAACCCTCTAGAAATAGCTTGTAAGCTCTCCACCTTCTTCCATTTTCAAATTTTTAAATTTTCACTTTGCTACCAACTTCTTTGTCAATTTTACTCTTTTATTTCCTTCATACAATTCTTCCAACTTCTTCCAGACTTCATGAGCAGTATCTAAAGAAAGAACCCTAGTTTTCTCAATTTTAGATAAAGCACTGAAAATAGCATACCTCACTCTTTCATTATCCTCATAAGCAGAAACCTCATTTGCAGTAGAGGGACCACTTGCCAGAGTAGTGTACTTCATCTCAATAGCCTTCAAGGTCTTATAACCAAGATAAACAATATATCCTCTCATTTCCACTTTCCAATTACTTTAATTAGATCCATCGAACGTAGAGATCTCCCACTTATGCACCATCGGATCTTCCTTAAGCGGTTAAGCTCAAGACTAAGGAACCAAAGCTCTTATGCCAATTTTTAAAAAGACGTAGGTCAAATAAGAGGGGGGTGAATTAGTTGTCACAAAATTCAAACTTAAAAACTTCAACACTTATCAATTCCACAACCACACTATTTTTTTATTAAGTAAATGCATGAAACACAAATAACAGAAAGTAAATCAACACAATGAACACCGGATTTTTATGTG
Organism: Sequoia sempervirens; assembly: GCA_007258455.2. Taxonomy (NCBI): domain Eukaryota; kingdom Viridiplantae; phylum Streptophyta; class Pinopsida; order Cupressales; family Cupressaceae; genus Sequoia; species Sequoia sempervirens. The sequence continues at coordinate 835,670,739 of VDFB02281492.1, forward strand.
GAAAACCAAATGAGGGAAAAAAAAAGGTGAGGGTTAACTCACAATATAAAGATTATAAAACTAAATACATAGGATCACTGCCTAAAAGAAGACTCACTATCCAAATACAAAGGCTCACTACCTATAGATACAAAAGAGAGAAAAATATTGACCACAACAATAAACACACATTCATAGCCTTCATTAGAAGCTTGCAAAAACCTTCAACTCACTGCCTTTAGGAATCTAACACAATAAAGAGCTACCGCCTCAACACACTTTCACACACTTCTTCTCTTATGATTTGTGGCTCACTTCATCACTTTGCATCACATTGTCATACAAATTTTCACAATTTGACTTGCATTTATACCATCTTTAATCTTAGAAACTTTCTCCAAGGTCGACCACATAAAATTTATTTCATAAATTCAAATTTGGTAAGTAACTCAACATTCCCACAATGGAAAGGAATGAGAGTGGACTAAAAAAAAAAAACTTAACCAAGACTAAAAAGAAAATGTCTTGGATCAACCACATGCTTCCTTAATTAAATTATTTTCTTTGAATGATGTGTAAACACTAGGTTGACCAAACCTAATGAAAAAAAAAAAGAACATTGATGTACACACTTCCCAACAAGAATATGACACAAGGATACCACAACACACTTCATTATGCACGAGAAACATCTCAAATTACTTCAGATACATCTCAAACAATTGAAACAATATTTGAACACTTAACACCTTCCACTAGTCCATCCAGATTGTGCAAACACACACAACAACACTAAAAAATGACTTTCAAACCACCAAACTTCTTTTCTAGCACCTAGAAAACACCTTCACAAGACATATCCCATATTTGCAAGATCTGAGACAAAACAGTGGAGGATTGTGAAGCAGAAACATTCCTCCTAGTCCATAGAAGACCAACTCTGCCAGAACAATTCACATACTAGTGAACGTAACTTTCACATTCAATCACACTAGAAGCTAGAACTTAGGATATAACACCATAAGGTATCACCATTAGGAAAATTTTAAATTCACACAAGCATAGGATCAATGCAGGAGAAACATGGAGCACATACCAGAGAAAATTCTAAACAAATTCATCACTCTAACTTCTCTTCTTTATTAATTTTATCAAAAGAACTTCGAAATTCATGAAACCAAGACATAAATGACATCTTAAATATAGCTCCATGTACTCAGAACATCTCAAAATAATCTCAACTATACATGTACAATCTACAACATACAAATATGCGTTGACATCAATGACAACATTAATGAAAACATCACCAAACTTGCTCATACTTGCAACAAACTGTTTAAGGAAGATCTTGAAGGTTGATTAAATGGATGATATAGAAGAAATCCAAACTGCACTTCAAGATCTTGATAAGGCAAAAAATGAAAATAGAGACTTGAAAGAGAATCTAGATGAGGCTAATGAATGTATCTAGAAATTGAAAGAACAATTGAAGAAATTCAAGGAAAGACATAGAGAAGTGAGTTAGCAGAAGAAACAAGAGATCATCAGATTGAAAGTTCTTGTAGAAGAAAATAAAAGAATTGAAGAATGTCTGAATACAATGGTATAGAAAAATTCTGATGAATGCACTAAAGTTGAACAAGAGGTAGTAAACTTGAGAGTAGAATTGGAGAAGGAAAAACTATGTGAGAACAATTTTAGATCTAACTCTGACAGGCTTGAGGAAGTTCTTGTAGGATAGAAATCAAATAAAGACAAAGGTGGCTTGGGAAATGAATCAGGTGAAAGATCAAAAGACAATCAAAAGAATCAAGAAAAAGGGAAGCAAAAAAGAAATTCAAGAAATTTTGCAAGGAGACCACCTGTGAGACAACCTAATGCAAAAAGATATCCCTCCTTCAATGGTATTTTATTTTTCTATAATAAATATGGTCACAAGGCAATAGAATTCAAGAGCAAGATGAATTAGTTTTATGGTTTTTTCTCTAGACAATGTTTTTTCGTGTAAGAAATTTGGACTGAAATCTATTAAATGTAGATCTAAGGTGAGAATGGTCATTCGGGTAATGATGAATAGGTTTAATAGAGGAAAAATGAATCAATATTTTGATGACTATTGCTATACATGCAACAAGCATGGACATAAAAAAAAAATGTAGATCAAGAAGTAATGGAGGTTAGACTAATCAGAAAGATTTTTTCTACTATAATTGCAACAAACCTAGACATATCACGAAAGTCTGCAAAAGTAAGAAGGGAACGTAGTCCACTCTGGTAGAGAAGAATGAACTTGTAAAGAAAATTGACAAAGAAGAGGTGAAGCAAGAGATGAATAAGATATGGAGGAAGAAAGAAGAACTTGAAAATATTGTTGAATCTATGCCCTCATCCAGTACAAACAATTCCTCCATGAATTAGACCTAGCATGGTCTTAGCGGGAGCATTATCAAAAAATTGTAAAAACACCCTGGATGGATGGTGTGTCAAAGGTTGACGCAAGGATGTATTATTAAGAAAGAATAAACAGAGGTTTTTGAAAAGAAACCGGAAGAAAACATGTTGGCATGCTAATTTATAGATCAAATTAGCGTTCTTTGTGTTGTGAAGAATGGTTTAAGCATTCTTTTGAATTCTAATGCATTTAATGTGAATTAGGGAAAACCAATGTAATATAAAGTAAAATTCATAAGTCTTTTTTATCACTTGAGCATTTGAGGAGTTTGAAGGTGTCTTAGGGTGATCTCGAAGTGCTTTGAAGTAATTTGAAGGAATTATTATGGACACTCAAGGGTTATTTCTCAGTTTACAAAGGGGAAGAAGGGAAAAGGAAGGAGTTTCAAATGAACAATAATGAATTCTAGAAAGATAAGTGTGACAATGGATAGAGGATCAAGTTCCACTGAAGTTGAAAGGAGTTGAATTAGAAGAATTTTATCATAGAAAGATAATGGAAATTGAACTAGGGCTAAAGGAAAATGAGTTAGAAAGCATAAAATACCTAGGTATGGATTCATGGGTAGAATTTACCTAGTTTTCAGATAAGAAATTCATCTCGTTCTTGTTAAGTTGATTCAAGAATGGTAGTATTTTGTTAGACAAACCCCACCTGATCACGAAGGAAGTGGTCAAAGTGATTACTAGTTTATGCAATACTAGGGATCTCCCTGGGAGAAAAACCATGAAATAAAAATATCTGGAGGAACTTATTGGCATTGATAAAGACCCTCAGGCTCTGTTGATAAAAACTCACATGGATTCCGCCATAAGGTATGTTGCGTATGATATTTCTTATAAAAGCTATTTCATAAATTGTGAAGGTTTGACTTCGGCTATTGTTGTATATCATGCACACATGATGGTTAAGGAAAATAAGTAGTTTTATTTTTTTATCCTATTACTTGAAAACCTAACTGGGAACTCTTGAATGTTGTTGGTTGAGGGTTATTTGTTTCAATTTGGATATTTTTTTGTGTGTTTTGGTTTTTACTTTTTGAACTCACTACCGGGAAGACCAAATGTTGAATGGGAATCTAGTACTCCTATTGCAAAATGAGTTTACAAATACTTGGTATTGTTGGCACATAATGTAAGTGTTTTCAGAATATATTTCACATCCCTAAAGACAAATTTGTGCTCTAGTATGTCAGTACCTAGTCAGATTGAAGTGGGTGCATCCTCTGGTAAGAAAGAGTTGGAAGTTATCATTGGTGAGTCCCATTTAGAACCTAAAAAGAGAAAAACCTTTGTAATAGATGTCCTAAAAGAAAAGAACAATGAAGAAGGAATTATGTTTGGATATGACTTCTTTGATCTAGAGGATATATGAATGATGCTAGTGAGGGTGAAATGAAGAAGACTGGTGAAATGTGGAATGCATGATATCCAATTAAGAGACTTAAAATTGATGATGTACTAGTTGATTATTTTCTTGATAGGGGTATTTTAGTTTTAGATTTATCAGAATCCTTGCTAGATGATCTAGTAGAGATTATTGAAGAGAGAACATTATTGGATGGACCTGAAGGTCATAAGTTCAATGCTATGATTGAGAGAAGATGCATACCAAAGAAAAACAAGTGTCATTTGAACATATTAATGAGACAAAAGAATGCATCAAAGAAATATATGATATCTATAGGTATTGTCTCTGGTGGCCAACAGTTTTTGACAATTTCTAAAGAAAAATTGAAGCCATTGAATCTATGATGAATAGTATTGGAAAGAACTTTGATTTCTTCAAAGAAAAGGATGAAAAATAGAGAATAAGAGTTGGTGAATTATAGGTGGAGTTGTTTTCTACTCAAATACAAAGAGAAGACATGGTGAAAACCTTCTGGTTGGTTAAGGAAGTTGCTAAGGTCTGGCTAGATCATCTCTCTGGAATTCTCTCTGATGTAGAAAATTATGAACGACGGTGTTTGTCTTCTAATCTGACACCCTCCTCTACGTATTTATCTTAATTGGATGGTATGAGTGAAAGAATGAATTCAAATTTGCGTGCTTGGAAAAGGATCCTTCTGATCATAAGAGTGAGGTACAAGAAAATATTTCATGTAAAAATTGTCATATTCACTTGAATGTTTGAAATGGAGTGTTGGAATTCCTTTGTATATACAATGGTTCCCTATACAAATGTTTACATACTATTTTTGGTTGCCCTTTTCCATTGATGTCAAAGGAGGAGAGAGTGAGATTCATGTGAAATATAGAAGAAAGGGAGAGAGAGGTATGCAGGGAGAAAGGTGTGTAGAAAGGAGTAAAAGGGAAGGAATGCTATTTTGTAAATTTTTGCACAAGTTGCCATCAATGACAAAGTGGAAGATTATTGGAAGAATGAAGAAGTATGACCTTCTTTATAGTTTTGTGTTGTCATTGATGTCGCCATGTTATATGAGTTGCAACTACAAGTCTAAGTTATACAAGCTACACCCTCTGGTATTTTGGTCTATCTCAATCAATATACTAGCTACACCCTCTGGTATTTTGGTCTACAATCCTTTGCAGCTAATAGTTGTTTCTTGATGTTTTGGGAAATATTTTATGGGTGTTGAATGCATGTATGCTCAGAATATATCATTCTTGAGTGCTCGTATGGTGTATGGGCATTATTTTGTTGATTTTTTTTGTAATTAAGTCTATTTCTAGCCAACTTCATGAATACTTGTGATATGGTGAATCATTTTTTGTCAGATGCCAACATCATGTGGCGTGTTGAGCATTTTTGAATTATTGTTGGAATATTTTTTGAATTATTGAGGGTGGCAATTGGTATTTTTGATAAACATGGATTTCATCTAATTAGGCTGACCTAATTGATGCTTATGGGTGGATCGAGTATATATGTTGGAAATATTTGAAGATTATGAGGTGAAGAAGTTGTGTTTGCAAAGTTGTGAATGTGAAAAGTGTGAAGATGATGAAGTTCATTAAGTCAGTCTATTGAACATCACTGGAACTATATCAACACTTTCTATTTGCACTCTCATCAGTTCATCTTGACTGTGAAGCCAATTTTTTTTTTTTAATCCATTTTGTAGGAAATGAGCCTCCTTGTAAGTAGTGAACTTTTGTATCCAGACAATGAGTCCTATTATGGGTAGTGAGCCCTTGGTAGTGAGCCTTGTTTATTCAACTTTTCTATCACTTTATATTGTGAGTTAATCCTCACTGTGGTTTTTCCCTCATTGGGTTTTCCATGTAAAATTTGGTGTTCATTATGTTGATTTTTCTTTATATTAACTCCATCTCATGTTCATACTTCATAAAAAAATAGTGTGGTTGTGAATTTAATAAGTGTTTGATTTTTTGTTCTTGAATTTGGTGACAACTGATTCACCCCCCTCTCAATTGTCCTGTGGATTTCAACAATAAATGTAAGAGGGCCCAAAATCCAATATGAAAGTGTAAATAAATACACTTTACAACACTAAATAAAGGAAAAATTAGATCTATTTAGCTTAGAAGGGCCCTAAATCCCACGTGAATGTGTAGAACACATTAGAACACTAGATTAGGTCCACTTGATTTACAAGCCTCCAAAATTTAATGTTAATATGTAAATAAATACATTTTCCCACATTAAATTAGGATAGAGTTAGGTTAATTTAGCTTGAAAAGGGCCCAAGACCTAATGTGGATGTGTTGAAAATCTCACAACACTAGATCAAGGCTTCATTAAGTCCAATTTATCATTAATTATTCCCATATCAAGCAAAGGACACTTTTTTCTAAACTAAATTTATGGTTCTTAGTGTAGCCTTCTTACTTCATACAATGTGTTTTCACCAAAATGAAATGAGGAAAAATGTGGGGGTGCTTTCTTTCTCTTCTAGGGTTTTGGACCTGAAAGGAGAAAGACCAATTCTTCAACATTTCCCTCAAGAACAAACCCTTGAGATTTCAATGCAAAGGAGATTGAAATCTGACAAAGGGAAGGTTCTAGGGATTGAATGATGTATAATGAGGGGTTCACCACCAAGTGTAAACTTGGAAAAGCCAATATGTTGGAAAACATAATGTGATATGCAAACAAATGCTAAACGACGTAAAAAATACCCTAGAAATGTAAATAAAGTAGAATAGAAAATTAAATATGTGAATGGTGTGTAATTGGAAACCTTGAAGAGAGTAGAAATAGCTCTGAAATTTTGAAAATGCTAGATTTTAAGCCTGGTGGGACTCATTTTCCATTCTGGATGAATTAGTCCCAGTTCTAGATTTCTACACAAAATCGAGTTTCAGAAAAATGGGTATCCAAATCTGCAAAACTCTCTTAAAACACCTACAATGGGACTCTTTTTCCACTTGTGGTGAATGAGTCTAGTTTCAATTTTTAGGAAATTCAAAGTTTGGATTACTCTTCTTGATCTAGTCAATCTGTACCTCCATGTGTTAGGATCAAAAAACCCTAATTTTCAAGACTATAAGTGACTTTTTGTGAATATTTTGACCTTGCAAGTAGGGAGATGACTCCAACAATTTTGAAACCTATTCTTCAATCATCTCCAATCCTTGAAAGCACCCAAATCTGTAATCACACAAGGAAAGAAAATAAAAGTGTTGATTGTTAGGGAATGGGGGTTTACCATGGTCAAACCCTATTCAGGTAATTAAACCAAATGATGAAATAAGATGAAGCATGAACATGAAATAATGCAATTGAAACCTTTCCATGATGATGGATCTTGAATTTCTACAATAATGGATGAAGAATCTGCCCTTGAATGCCTTAGAAATGATCTTGAATGTTATCTTGATGACCTTGTGAAGACTTGAAATGCCTAACTATTGGTTGCTTGACTCGAGAACATGAATTTATGGTGTTTCTTGGATGAAATGAGGATTTGAAAGCTTTTTTATATAGGAAATCCACTCACATGACCACTAATTTGATCCCCAAGGCTGATATTGAAGAAATTTGAATTAAAACCCCACTTTTCCCACTCAAAGCCTTAAAAATAGGCCAAATGGGTGTCATTCACCATTCTAAGAAAATGAGTCCCACGTGGATGGGACTCATTCCCCCAAGGGGGTGAATGGGTCCCACTGGGGCAATTTTTCATGCTAGAGTATCGGGGAGTGAATATTTTAAGCTTTTACATTGATTTTGTCGAGTCTTTGATCAAAATAAGCCTTGGGATGCACAATATGGGGTCATAGGAGCCTAATAATGATGATGTAAAGGCTATAAATGTAAGAGGGCCTAAAATTCAATCTGAAAGTGTAAATAAATACACTTTAGAACACTAAATTAAGGAAAAATTGGATCTATTTACCTTAGAAGGGCACTAAATCCCATGTGAATGTGTAGAACACATTACAACACTAGATTAGGTCCACTTGATTTAAAAGCATCCAAAATTTAATGTGAAGATGTAAATAAATACATTTTACAACATTAAATTAAGACACAATTAGGTTAATTTATCTTGAAAAAGGTCACAACAACTAATGTGGATGTGTAAAATGCCTCACAACATTAGATCAAGGTGACATTAAGTCCAATTTATCATTAATTATTCTCATATCAAGCAAAGAACACTTTCTTCTACACTACATTTAGCCCCCACTTTAGTGAGAGGATGAACTTGCTTGAAACTCAAACTACATTTCTTGTGTTTTCCTTTTGGGGATGACACAAGGAATCAAGATATTCATGTCTCCTTCATATTGACCAAAAAGCTTTTCCTTTTCTTTCACATTTTCTTTTTCATTTATCTTGTGTTTTCCATTTCTGAATGATGCAAGGCATCAAGACACCCTATGTCTCTTCCATGTTGACCCAAAAGGTTTTTCTTTGTTTCCACTCTCTTTGTGTCATTCTTCTAGTTCTATGTGTATTTGGGGGATGATGACAGTTCCAAGCTCTCTAAAAAATATTGCAGCAAAGAACATACTGACTCCAAATCCATAGATCCCTTATGTGTTTGGTGTTTCCATTTTGGGGCCAACCCCTCCCTTTTCTTTTTCTCTCACATGAAATAACTTTACTTGGAAACATATGAATTGGCATAGGGCTTTCCAAGTTGGCTCTCATATGTTCTCTCTTGTTTGCATTTTTCATTTGCTAGTTTAAAGTAATTTCTCATAGTATGGTGTTTAGAAATTCCTTTAAAGTGGGGGCATGCATTGGCATTATTCTTTTGCATTATTTCCTTTTGATGGTTCTTAGTGTAGACTTCTTACTCCATACAGTGTGTTTATCACTTTGTGGATGACATTGGGTGATATATCCTTTAGGAGCATGATCTCTCTTAGCATATTACATTCCTCTTAGTGGATTGATGCGACACACTACATCCCTTAAGTTGTGAATTTTCTATTCTTTGATTGGTTCCTCTCTTGGAGACATTAGGCACAATGTTCCCTAAGTTAAAGACCTTGCATGAAATAATAAAGAATCATTTGAACATTTCCTATTTTTGCATTTATTGTTATATGGCCACCTTGCATAATATAGCTTGCATGCCTAAGGAGCCATCCTATTTATTCATGAGCTCCACGCATACGAATTTTTTCTTGTATCATGAAGCTCGAAAAATAATTTTTGTGTAGTTCCTTATTAAAGTAATCAGGAGGTATAACTTTGGTATGGTTGAGTGGGAAGCCCAATCTGAGGCATGACTTTTCCCATAGCTACTTGTGTGTGTGTGTGTGAGTGCATACTAACCGTGAGTGTATGTTTCTCACCTTTAAGGACTTCTCACCCGATGAACAACCAGGAGTTTCATTGGCTTAGAGTGAGTATGCATTTTTCTAGACAAACATCCTCGATCAAATCCACATTCAAATGGACAAATGATTAAATCTTGATCCGATTCTTTCTTTTCTTTTCTTTTCTCTTTTTCATCTTTGGCAGTGTATGACTGGCCTTCTCATTGTTCTTTATATCATTTTAATGTGTGTTCCTATGTGCTTATGTTTGGTTTTCCATGAGTTCTTGATCATGTGGGCTTGATCACCCATCTTTATTATTGTTGTCCCATCTTGCTAGAACTGGCTCATTGGAACCCCTCATCTTGTTAAAGTTATCATCTTGTTGTGCCTTCTCATCTTGTTATCTCATGAAGCTTAAAAAATATTTTTTGTGTAGTGCCTTATTAAAGTTATTAGGAGGTATAAATTTGGTATGGTTGGGTGGGAAGCCCAATATGATGTGTGAATTTCCCCATAGCCACTTGCATTTGTGTGTGAGTGCATACCAGCCATGAGTGTATGTTTTTCACCTTTTAGGACTTCTCACCCAACGGAAAACTAGGAGTTCCATTGCCTCAGAGTGAGTATTATTTTTTCTAGAAAATCATCCTAGATCTAATCCACATCCAAATGGATAAATGATTTAAGCTTGATCCGATTCTTTCTTTTCTTTTCTTTTCTCTTTTTCATCTTTGGCAGTGTATGATTGGCCTTCTCATTGTTCTTTATATCATTTTAATGTTCCTTTGTGCTTATGTTTGATTTTCCATGGGATCTTGATTCTATGGGCTTGATCACCCCTATTGATTATTGGTGTCTCATCTTGCTAGCATTGGCTCATTGGAACCCCTCTTGGTGTGTGTTTGTTTACTTTAGTGTGAGTTTGAAGTAGGTTCATACTCTCACTAAAGTGGGGGCTAAATGTAGTGTCAAAAAAAGGATCCTTTGACATTTTTTTCACTCCTTTGTGTCCTTCTTGTCGATTTTGGCTTAATTCGGCCTTGATTTAGGTCTTGGGCCCTTGTGAACTAATGAAATTTAATTTTTCCTTGCAAAAGTGTTGAGAACTATTGTAACACACTTTCACACTTTGTTATGGTTTTATCAACCTAAACATAATTTTAGTCATAATTAATCTCAATCTTCCCTTATTTGGAGTGAGCTAAAGTGTTGCAACACACTTTCACATTCATCTAGGCTTGTAATTAATAATTGGCCTTTCTTATGCTTTAATTGGCCCTATTTTGTATCCACAAGCCTCATTTATCACATATTTTTTAGGATAATCCCGACACCAACCAATAACCAATCATAATTCAGGAGTACCTAGCTTGTGTGGCCCATATTTAGTGTTTGGAACTCATATTCCACCTTCGACGAATGAGTCCCACCTAGTTCTTTTTGGCCTCATTGCACAAGTTTCACACATTTCTAGACACTTTGCATTTTTGGTCCCATACATTATGTGTAATGGAACTCATTCGCTACCTTGGGAAAATGAGTCCCATGTGACCAAAATTCAAATTTAAATCAAATTTCTGGTTGGATTTTATCCTCCTAGATCTAATGTTGGCTTGTATTGTAATTTCTAGAATTCTTGCATAATAAGTATAAATACAAAGTTATTTCACTCATTTTCATCCCAAGCATTCAAGAGAGTTCACAAGAGTATTCAGTGAAATTCAAGGGAACATTATCAAGCATTCAAGAGCATTCTTCAATTGTCAATCATCATGTCAAAGATTTCATGCATCATGTTGTTTTAGAGCTAACAATTATGATGTAGCATTTGTGTTTCAATCAAGTGCTTCATTCAAGATCAATCAAAATCAAGCAAGAGTCCAAGTCTACATCCATTGGAGCCATTACTTACATGTTTGTAGCACCTTATTGCAAAGGTTTGGTGAATTGCAACATTTATTTTTTTTCATTCATAATTCTCTTTCCATATTTCATTCTATTTCAAGGTTTAATTACCAACAAGGGGTTTGACCAAGGCAAACCCCTATTTACTAACCTCCACAACATTTTTCCCTCTTCTTGGGTGTGATTTGTAGAGCTAGGTTGCATATTTTTGAAGAAGAAAAGTTGGAGAAAAGTTATCAAGTTCCTAAAAGTTGTCATCAAGCCTTGGAGAAGCTTGGAGAAGACCTACAGGTGGTATTTTGCAGTTTCAAATCCAAAAAATAGTCAGGAAGAAAAAAGAAGACTGAGAGGCACAAAATCCACTTCAAAATTTCTAGAAAAGTAGAAGTGGACTGATTCACCACTATTGGCAAATGAGTTCCATTTTAGAGGCCTCAATAGGGATTTTGCAGATTTGGATACCCTTTTGGCTAAAACCTATTCTGGCACATTTTCTAGAAAACTGGACTGATTTTCCCATCCTAGCATATGAGTCCTAGTCATCTTCAATAGTAGAATTTTTAGTGATCCAAACCTCCATTCTGCCTTCCTCAATTTTTCCAGGTGTACACTTTGAGTTTCATAGCTTTTCATTATAGTTTGTTCACATTATGCTTTCCAACTCTTAGTCTTTTCCAAGTTTATACTTGGTGGTGAACCCCTCATTATCTTTCATTTTTTTCTTTCTGTTCTTTTGCATTCTTTTATTTTTATGGTTATTAGTGTAGCCTTCTTACTTCATATGATGCGTTTGTCAATTTGTGGATGACATTGGGTGTGATGTCCTTCAGAAGCATCATCTCTCTTACGATATTAAATTCCTCTTAGTGGCTTGATGTGACACACTACATCCCCTAAGTTGAAAATTTTCTATTCTTTGATTTGTCCTCTCTTGGAGACATTAGGTACAATATTCCCTAAGTTAAAGACCTCAAATGAACTAAGAAAGACTCATTTGAACATTTCCTATTTTTGCATTTTGCATTTTTTATTATATGGGCACCTTGCATAATATAGTTTGCATGTCTGTAGAGCCATCCTGTTTGTTCATGAGCTCCAAGAATACGAAGTTTTGCTTGTCTCATGAAGCCTGAGAAGCCAAAACCCTATAAGTGAAAGAAACCATAACAAGAGTTGAACTCTTCAATGGACATTATCATTTGACCTCCTATTGTGGTTAACCTGGATGATGATGAGACCACTAAAATTGATGTAGAGGTGCATAGTGAATTGAACATATTATTTTCCTATTCCATGAGCTTAAATGACAAATATCCTATAAAGAGTGTTGAACCTAGTGCTTCTCCTAGTTTGAAACTTGCCCTTATCCTTTTGGCTACTTTCCTTCCCTCTGCGTACATAGAACATAACTCGGAGGTAGATGACTTGATCATAATTTGACTGAGATTTTTTGTACTAGTCCTTTGCATTTTCATAAAAAAACCCAATTTGACATGCAATATTTCCTTAAAAAACCCAAACCAAGCAAAGTTAACTTAATACTCAAGCATTATTTTTGTGACCATAGAAAAATTACACCTTCTCCTGGCTCGATTTGAGAATAATTAATGATAAATTGGACTGAATGTCACCTTTTTCTAGTGTTTTTAGGTGTTTTACACATCCACATTAGGTCTTGGGCCCTTGCAAACTAAATAAAATGCATTTATCAATGTCTTGTAAAGGTGTTGTAAATGGATTTCATACTTTTTAATTCTTTTATTAAGAATTTAAGTCTAATGGACCTATTTGCCTCTTAATTCAGTGTTGTAAAAATGTATTTAATAACATTTTAACATTAATCTAGAAGGCTTGTAAATTAAACCTAGTTTTAATCTAGTGTTGTAATGTGTTTTACACATTCACGTTCGATCTTATGCCTTTATAGGATATTTGGACCTCATTTTAATGTTGTAGAGTGTATTTAATCACATTTTCACATTAAAATTTGTGTCCATAGCCCTAATCACCCTTTACATCATCATTAATGGGCCCCTAGGACCCTTATTTTTGCATCTCAAGGCATATTTTGGCTAATATCCTGACAAAAACACTTTGAAACCCAAAAATTCTTAAGACCCACCCAAAAACCTCAAGGTGGGACTCATTCACCACCCTTCACAAATGAGTCCCCTTAGGCGCGACCCATTTTCCAAGGGTGGAAAATGAGTCCATTTTGAGGATTTTTTCAAAATTGAGCAAGAAAATTGCAATTCTAACTTGAATTTTGATGAATGTTGGTCTTGGAGATCAAAATAATGGCCCTTTGAGTTCCCTTCCTACATAAAAAGCTTTCAAATCCTCATTTCATAACAAGTATCATCAAGCGTACATGTTATCAAGTCAAACATTCAAGAGTTAAGCATTTCAAGTCTTCGGAAGGCCATTAAGATAGCATTCAAGATTTAAGGAATTCAAGAGCAAGACTCTTCATCAATTGTTATAGCATTTCAAGATACATCATCATGACAAGGTTCTATTTGCATTATCTCATGTTCACGCTTTATTATCTTATTTCATCATTTCTTTTAATTACCTAAAATGGGTTTGCCCAAGGAAAGCCCCCATTCCCTAACAATCAACACTTTTGTTCTCTTTCTTTATGTGATTGTAGATATAGGTCCTTTGAATACTTGGAGATGATTGAAGAATAGGTTTAATTTTTTTTGGAGTGATCTCCCTACTTGCAAGGACACAATCTTCACAAAAGGTAACTTAAAGCTCCAAAAACTAGGGTTTGAGATCTGAATGCTTGGAGGTATAGAAAGAGAAAACTAAGAGGTGCAGACCAGAACTTTGAATTTCCATAAAATTCAAACTGGAATCATTCACCACAAGTGGAAAATGAGTCCCATTTTTGGTCAATTTTGAGATTTTGGCATTTTTTGATACCCTTTTTTGAGAAACCTATTCCTATGCAAAAACCTCAACATGGGATTGATTCACCCAGATTGTAGAATGAGTCCCAATGGGCCAAAATTTTAGAATCAGTAGTATTTCCAACCTTAACACATTTCTAGGTGTACACTTCAAGTTCCACTACTTTCTGTTACATTTTGTTCACTTTCTTAGGTCATTTAAAATTAGTTTTCCTATCACACTATGTTTTCCAAGTTTACACTTGGTGGTGAACCAATTTTGCTATATTTAGCCCCTAGTTCAACCCTCTTTTTAGATTTCAATCTCCTTTGCATTGAGATCTCGATGTTTATCCTTCGGTGGAGCCTTTCTGAAGTGGGAATAACTCTAAAGAAAAAAGAAAAAACCCATCTCTTCCCACTATCCTAGTACATTTTTAGAGGCTTATCTTCGTGAACCTATATTTTGCATACTTTCTTTATTGATTTTGAGTCCATCATCATCCTAGATCTAGTGTGCATTCACTTTGCATTAGGTTTGCACTAGTTAATTGGCATCTAGGGTTTCTAAAATTTTGCATCAATGAAAGTGCATATAGGTTGCATTTTAGCATCTTAAATAATTGAAAATTATCTAAAAATTGCATTTGATCTTAGGGTACATGTAATAAAACATAAAAAGCATCAAAATCTATTGAAAATTTTTGAAATTTTTGAAAAAAATCCCTACTGGGACTCATTCGTCACCTTGGGAAAGTTAGTCCCTTTGTACCCCTAAAACTACCTTTCACAACACTAAAAACCTTATTTCTACACTTTTGTTTGCTTTGAGTAGCTATTTATATCAGTTGGTTAAGTTCCTGTTACATGCATTTCAATTAATCTAGCTTAAATTATCTCATTTCATGCATTGCTCAATTTCAAATATGTATTTACAATGTTTCAACTTTAAGATTTTTGCATAGTGTAATCAAAAAATTACCTTGTTTCATATTTTAAAATTGCATTTAAACAACTTACTTTAGATCATTGCATTGCAATTTATTTACTTTTCCATGATAGCATGTTTTCTCGGAAGAGATGTGGCTTTGATATGGTTAAAAAGGATTGCATAAGTACAACATCCAATCTTATGAGTTCAATTTACATTATAATAATGAGATCATTAAGAAACATGTTAGTCATCCTTCTACTATCTTTCATAATTATGAGAACATCCTAGAGAAATTAGATCAAACCATTGACAGAATCCTTAATATTACATTTCCCATTGGTGAGGATGATAGTGTAGACAATCATGACAATCATACTTGTTCCTCTCCTCATGATCCCCCTTTGGAGGATATTAGAAAATAAGATGAGATTATAGTACATTCTTAACTTCACCTTACCTAATCTCCATTCATCCCTTGGTTGTGAAAATATTTTACCCAAAGAGGATGAAATCATAGATAGCCATGACAATCAAAATTTTCCTCCTAATATCCCTCCTCGATGCAAAGAGGATAGGTTGGTGTTAGAAGATATAGCTATTAAGGTTCATGACAATATTGTCCCTCCCTTCCCTAATGCTCCTACCCTATGGGAAGGTCTATTTGGTAATCATGAAAATCACAATGATGCCTCCCCTACTTGTGATGAAGCTGCTTTACAAAATCTAACCATGGATGAACATATTATAATCTCTCCTACTATGGTAGATAATATGATGCAAGAGAATGAGACCTTAATAAAAAGGACAATCAAATAGAGCCTTCTCCTAATATCCCCACTATTGATAAAAAAAGATAATTCAACCATTGATAACTCCCTTAATTGTGATGAAGTCATTTTGGAAGAACCAATCCTTGAATGTCGAGAACATTTGGTTTATAGTTCTCCTAAAAACTCTCCTCCTAGGGAGAATATCATGTGTGAGAAAATCACAGAAATAATAAGGTGGCTTCCTTGGGTGATGGTAAAAAGGTAATACTGGATTGCCATTTATTATAGATACATCAAACCAAGGCTATCATGGTTATGAATGTGCAAGTTTCCATTAGTT